>JAEQBH010003064.1:0-272189 GCA_016808115.1 Tetrastigma voinierianum
CTAGCATTATCATAGGCTTCATTTCCGATTTAAGCTTCCAATTCGGCGATTTGGAACAATCTCTTCCCTTGCGAGTTTTCGTCAGTCGCTTGTGATGGCCCACATTGCCTTGCTTGTATTCGATTCTAGAGGTAGGTGACATGGTTTGTCAAAAACAATTCTGTATGGGGGACATTCCAATGGGATTTGTGTGGCATGCGATCTGTAGTCAAGTGCATCATCGAAGCTTGGAGAGACCCTAATCCTTCACTGGCGAGCTCACGATCTTTCAAGTATTCTTTTAATCTCCTTATTGAAATTTAAGCATCTATTGGTGGGGGATGATAAGCTAGACTCATTACATGCTTGATCCCATACGCTCATGAGTTTTGCAAATATTTTTGTTTGCGAATGACTTCCCCATCGCTAATGATAGTTGCAGGTGTTCCAAATGCGCTCAAATAATTTTTGCAAGCTCACTGCATGTGGCATCATTCCTTGAGCAGAAGCCTGACTTTATTTGGAAACATAATCAGGCGCTAGCGAGTATGTATAGATTCCCAAATGATGGTGGGAATGGTCCATAAAATCTATTCCCTGCATCAAAGATTTGCACCACCATTATACCTCTTAGGCATTTCATTTACCATTTGCTGATATTTCCAATATTTTGGCATCTATCACACAATTCACCCTCAGCGCAATCTCACGAAGATGAGAAGAGTGGGCCCAATAAAACGGTGGAGAGTATCATGATGCATTCTTTCTCTGAAAATGACCCCATATGGTGATGCATGGCATTCATCTGAAATTTTCCCTTGTTCATTTCGAAGCACACATCTTCTTATTATCATGTCAGCACCTCTTTAAATAATAGTGGATCATCGAATATAATACTTGTTATCGGAGTTATGAAAGGTTTTTCCTCTTATTGATGGCGAATTACGAAGGAAGTACTCCGCAAGCTAAATAGTTCACAATATCGACATACCATGGAAGTTGGGAAGAAACTTTAAGCAATTGCTCGTCTGGGAAGTTTTAACGTCGATATTATTCTCTTCTTGAGCGGTGCTTCTTTCTACTCTTTGACAAGTGATCGGCTATCACATTGTCACGCCCCTTTATCCTTTATCTCCAAGTCAAACTCTTGCGATAACGACACCCACGCCCATCAATCTTGGCTTAGCTTCCTTCTTTGACATCGGGTACTTGATTCTTCACGTAGTCTGATATGAATAATAACATGGGATCCCAAAGTATTGCTGAATTTTTCTGACAAAATACCATAATTTAGCATCTCCTTTCGGTTGTTGATAATTTTCTTGTGCTTCATTGAAGTTCTACCTTTCAAGTATATGGTCTGGTATATTTTCTCCTTTCTTCTTACTAGGGCGGCTCCATTCTGAAATCAACGGCATCACATTATTTCAAATCCTGATCCCATTCTGGTGCAGCCATTATAGGTGCTTGAACCAATTTGATCTTGATTTCTTCAAAAGCGACCTTGCGAGGGAGTGTCAAAATTAAACCTTTGTATCCTTCTCCGATAATCGGCGCCAGTGGTGGCGGCTATTTTTGAGAAGCCTTTGATGTATCTCCTATAAAATCGACATGCCCAAGCTTCTTACTCCTTTTACTGTGGTAGGTGAGTGCGAAGTTTTGATGATGGATACCTTGGATTGGTCTCTTCCCGATCCGATGGCGAAATTTTATGCCCGAGAACAATACCTTATTTACCATAAAATGGCATTTTCTGGTCGATGCTAAATTTGTTTGTCTTGGCATCTTTGAGCTTGTTCTAGGTTCTTCAAACACTGATGAAACTGGATCCATACACGGTGAAATCATCCCGCAAAAAATTTTTCATAGCCTCTTCAACCAGTGCGAAAATATTGACATCATACACCTTTGGGAATGGCGGGAGCATTACGGCCCAGAATGGCATCCTTACGACGAGTACCATAGGGGCATGTGAATGTGGTCTTCTCTTGATCCTCGGAATTTCAATAGCATCTGATTGTATCACGAATACCACGTCCCGAGAAACAAAAATGAGGTGTCTGCTAATACGTCAACATTTGATCAATGAAGGGCAAGGAAGCTAGTATTTTACGAGTGGTACGTGTTCGACTTTCTGTGTCAATCGCATACCATAAATCTAATCAGCATTCTTGTTAGAATCGATTCATTTTCTCATTGCGGGATCACGATAAGCCCACCGCTTCTTTGGAACCATGGTTGGAGCTCTGAGGACTATCTGAAATTGCATAGATAAAACCGGCATTCGGCGGTGGTACCATTCGACCACTTCCTTAAATCAACGAGATTCGATCTCTTTGATGTTCTCTGAGATGGCTTTGAAGTTTCTTCTAGCAGAATTTTGTGCATGCAATTTGATGGATTGATACCACTTGATTCTTTAATGGACAATATAGACTCTTTATGCTTCTTTAAGATTTGCGTAACCTACGATTCCTCATCATCACTAAGTCCCAGCCGAGAGATAATCAAGCGCGGTCTTCTCTTCACGGTGATTCTAAGTGACATACTTGAAATGACAGCTTGAATTCTTTCAACAGCCCCTCTTCCTTGGTTTCTTGATGAATTTCATACAATCGTTTACATTTTCATCAGGCTTCAGCTCCTGATTTCTATAGAATAGCGATTATATGGACAATCGAGTGGTCATCTTCAATATACTGGGAATTTGTCTCTTTTTCATTGATAAAAATTTGAGCATTACAATCATTGTGAACATCAGAGGTGTAAGTGTAGACATCATCAATTACATTGCAATTTTCACTGCGTCTATGTCTATATTACGCATGCTTTTGATCGGGTTGAAAGCGGCGGCTTCCTCTCGACCACCGAGAGGTGAGAGCTCGCTTTTTGCATGTCGATCGGGGCAGCTCGGTGGCTTCAGGAATGGTCTCCAGGTGCTTGGTGCGTGAATCTTAACCACCCGTGTCGGAATGATGAAGTATCTTTGGAAAACAAGGCCTCAGCGTTGACTGACACATCTTCCAAGGGCTCGCGAGGTTTCACCATCGATCTGTCGCGTTTGAAGAGTATGAGTGGTGGAATAGCCTCCCAAAGCTTAATTGCTTGCGACGAGAAAGAGGCATCAAGTTTATACTGGCTCTGAGGTCACAAAGGCTTTTACGGAATTGATTCCTCGATGATGCAGGAATTGTAAGCTTTACTGATTGCTTGAATCTTTTGGCAATTCTTTCTTTATCCGCGGCCTTTACTTGAGCGCAGTTAGATTCACAATCATAACCTCTTATCTTTCTTTTCTTCGACATGTCCTTGAGAATTTTGCATATAGTGGCATCGGGATTACCGCCGTAAAGGCATCTTGATCTCTAACCGAAAGTTTTGTTTATGGCCTCTACATCGCCGTTTTAGATACCTCTATGCGGAAATGAATTTGAGTCTAAAACTTTTTGATATCCCTTCATCCGCTCCTTCTTTTTCTTTTTCTCGGTGCTTCTTCCTTTTTTAAGGCTTTCTTCTTCTTTCTTCAACTGTCATTTTCTTTCATCTTTTTCTAACTCCTTCCCAGCTCTAGGCGCACGACCCCGTGCGGTCTTTTGGATTCTTCTTTTGTGTCACTTGGGAAGGTAACATCTTTCCTCGCTTTGCCGGGGGTTAGGGCCAGCTACCCTACTTGTGTCTCCAGGTTCTTCAAGAAGGATGCATTAGGTACAGTGAAAAATTTGAGAGTGGTATGATTAAGCGATCTGCAGGCTTTGTTCATGGAGGTTAACTGACTTCTTATTATCCCCCGTAAATCGACATACGTTCTTCAAAAGTTTGGGCCCTCCTGCGAGCCACGATATTCATTTACGTGTTCATTTCCCTTCTTCTTCTTCTTCTGGAACCTTGGTAGTTGTTATTAACCTTGTTGAGGGTTACGTCTTTTGCCTTGGGCCTTGTGAAGCCCCTCCACCCGTATAGAGTTCTCGTAGTTCCACCGGTCTTGGGTGATAATGTCTTTGGCGAGGTCTAGTATTGGGTTTAAAATGGTAATTTCTTGACTTTGGATACTTGCGCTTTCTTGCAGATATCATAAGAATTGTTCTTCGGTAACTCTCTCGACACTTCCTTAATAACTCTCTTTCCCCTTGCTCTTATCTCGCCGGTGTGTGCTCCTTTTCTTGCTTGTCGGCGTACGCCAATGGCATCCAACTTGGCCTCCATGGCTGTCATCTTGCTCAGCTCCATGATCCCCTTTCCTCTGCTGTTTCCTTTTGAAAACTCAGAAGGAGTTTTTCATATTACATTTAACTAGGTCTTCATCGACTCTTTTGCCTCTTCAGCACTTTTTCGTTTGAATGCTCCTGACATGAAGCATCGATGATCCCCTTTTGATATATCATTCAGGCATGATCCTTGCAATGTCCATCCCGAGTCTTGGTCCCCTCCCATCCCATGCATTGGACATCTTCTCGGCGGCCAGGATTTGAATCTTTCCCGAGCTACATCTGGGGAGCTTTAAATGCTTCCTATTTTGTTTCTGATGATTTCCCTCCTTCTCTCGGGTGAGTGGGAGAAGAATCTGCAAGTAGGCCTCTACTAACTCCTCCCAGTATCAACGGAACCATATGGTAAAGATTCATACCATGTAGCTGATGTGCTCTCTTAGAGAATGGGAATAGATGTGGTTGATGGCCCACGGTCTCACCCCAGGCCAGCTTCAGCGTGTTTAGCCCGTCTGAAATCTTCCCGAAAGTGCTCGTTTGGGTCCTCGGTGGGATAACCCGATGGCCACGATATTCTTTGGACCGGTAATTAGTGCGGTTTAAGTTGAAATTGTTTGCATCGATAGCTGGCACTGCCTGATTGCGAAGGAGTAGATAGGCAGCGCGGTGTATAAAATGAATGCTATGTCTTGTAATTACCTTGGCGTGGCGAAGTAATATAGTGTACTTAAAATGGGATATCGATCACGAGGAAGGTGAATTATTTCTGAGAGGTTACGCTTTTTCGGAGACGATATGCGAATAAATGATTCTAGGGTAAAATTTAAGTAAACTGCCAGTAAGCTATTGATTCCTAGTGAATTAATGGTGTTGGCGCCTGAGGTTAAATCTCCCCATCACGTTCAATGGATTCTTGTCCAAAGATATTTGTTATTGATATATTTGTAATATCAAACCGGCGAGGTGATCTTGCCTACGAGATATCACTACTCTCGAGGCTATATCGCTTTATCTCGTGAATAGAATCAGTATATCTCTATCTCGCTTCGGTATTCGAGAATGCTTAAATGTTCACAACTGATACCTTCGGGTTGGGAATATTACTACATTGGCAGAATGGCGGTAGAGCTACTCTACGAGGATCACGACCTACCTGTCTCTCGAATCTCGGATCTCCAGTGCGACTATGCTAACATTGGCCAGACATTAACATATAATTGAAATGCAGGTATAGAGTAGATGTGACCAATTAATAACAAGCAGATAACATGAAGATCAAACTTAATCCATTGTACATGGCAGGTTTGATATGGCTTTCACAGAAGATCTAGAACATAATGGAAGAAAAAAAAGATGACTGTTTAATAAGAAAACATTACAAATCAGAAAATATCAGAAAAATGAAGCGTTACAATTCCGGGCACTTCCTCGAGTCGATTGTCACTACGCTCTCGAGAGCACGTGCCTACGTTGGATGCGCCTCGGGATACCACAATTTGCGAGCCATTCGTACTTTAAATGATGGTCGCGATTTTGGTGACGTGTCAGCGGCGTGGTGGCGTCGCGGCGTGAGAGCGACGGCGTGGTGTCGCTGACATTGTGATACTCACACTTTGCTCCTCATTGTTCCAAAAGCGCTTCAAAAACGCTCTTCTCATTCCGATGAACGCAGCGAAAACACACGAGCGCCAAATGGGGATCTAGCCATAAACAACATAAAATTATTATAAAATAAATGTGAAAATGACGAATGTCGGCGGTGTAAAGATGAGTGTTTTAGGCACTCATCACGCCCCAAACAGTTTCTTGCTTGTCCTGCGAGCGAGCTCTGGAAACGAGGACACACGACACCATCTGAGCTAACACTAAGGCGATTGGTGCACATGCTGAAAAATAGGGGATCAAATTAGGCCCGACTCACATACCTACTGTTTTGCTTTCGATGTTCGGTGAATGCATACGAATGATGACTTCCGGTAAGTCGATTGAGATAGGTGAAAGCCCGGCTGAGTGCATCGAAATCCCATGGTGTTTAATAGCCTTTCCCAATCTATGTGCTTATAGTGGGCTGACCTCTGCGGGGCCAATATTTCTGGGTTCCGATACCCCCGAGCTTTAGCTCATTAGCCTATTAGGAAGAAGCTAACTAAAGAAATGACTAGGAACACACCCACATTTATTCATGTCCTCATACTTAGAAATTTCTCTGCAGCCACCTAAAACAAAATGGAAAGACCCCAGTGCGAGTTTTAGCAGTGTTCTGTGCGAGGGATCAAGTGGTGACTCCCCACCGAGTTAGTTAAGGGCACCAGGGCATTAAATTCCCACTTTAAACTTCACCCGAACACTCAACCAAACTCGATGGCCCTAGGTTGCGTGAGCGATCCATCTTACGTCCCATGTAGCGAGGCGGTGAAATTCGATGACTCCGACCCGATTGGCTCAGGCATTAGGCTTTTTGATAGGCCCCTCGGGCGTGCGGGATTGGGTGGATGATCAGCTTATTCCTATCATATACCTATTTTTGTCATTTTTTTCTTTTTCTTTTTTTATTGTTTTTGTATTTTCTCTTTTGGTTGAGTTTCGTTAAAGCGATCCTCTTTGATTAGATTTTTGTCCATTAGCTCGAGAATGGATTCGAATCTCCACTAGGTTGATAGAACTTTAGTAGTTGGTTCGAGCACTTATGCATGCTACGAAGTCACTAGTGTGTGAGTGTGATAGGGTTTTTGGCTTGGTTTCTTGACTACCGGAATTGATTCACTAGCCCTTGCAACTGTTCAAGCCCCTAAGATGCAGAGCATCAATCAAAATGTATGCGTTTGGTGAGTTTATAGTGAACTTCGATCAAAATTGATCCTCAATTTTCAACATGGCACACATGTATGCAATTACTACATGCAGAATGTCTAAAAATATAATCAAACAACTAACACATGACTCATGAACATGAAAGTGCGATGTAAATAAGCGAAAACAAAACACACTAATATGCGGAACTCTGTTAAATACACACCTTCACTAAAACTGAGAAACCTGGAAATAAACAAAACACAAAACATGGTACCAGATCACCAAATCCCTCCCCCGAGCAAAATATCCGGTGTCCCGCGGCAGATAAGCGCAGAAGGTAAAGGAACTCACGAATATCAACTGGCGGTGGAGATTGGTGGAGGCCCGGTGGAGGGCGAAGTGGGCGGCCCGGGCACCTGCGTAGGCTAGCTATTGCGAAGAATGGGGGCCCCGTTGGCGGGTATCGCATGTTAGCACGCGGCGCTTCCATATCGTGGCAGGGACTCTGGAAGTATCTGGTGCCATCCCGAAATGCGTCGGCGCTCGATGAGTGAGCTGCCGAGTCTTTTCAAATATCTGAGGAAGGGCCCGGGGAGGAGTGGCCGCTTTGAAATTCTGCTGGGGTAGTGGTGGAGAATTGGTCGAGGCAGGTAATTGGTGGAGGTGGGTGAGATGAGGGGCTGTGTCTCCTGGGTGTCACCGAGGAATCTGGCGGCAGATGTCGGGAGCTCGTCCTCGTGTGAAGCGACTACGCTCTTGCCGGTTTCATGCAACCCTAGGTAGGCTTCGAACACCTAATGTGCACCACGAAACAAAAAGAAAAATCAACTAAATAACTGCCTAATGACTCAACAAAACTCAAATGGGACTCAAAGACCCTAAAGGAACCTAGCTGACAGAAATAAGACTACTAAAAAGACCTACAGGACTACACAAAAACGCCTGAAAATGAACCCCAGACTACGTACTTGGCCCAGAATCGGGCACGGTGGTGAAAATGCCACTATGACCCCGAAACTGGCGAAAAGAGGGTGACTTGCGATTGTGGTACGACGGCGGGGGTGGTCTCGGAGCCAGGGCGAGCGGGCGCTCAGAGCAGGTTGAATGCGGGCGATTAACGGCGAGGAGCTAGGAGTTTGAGAGAAAGGCGTGCGGTGGAGGTGTAAAATGAACTATTCTTGAAATTTAAGCGGGGTCGCGTCGCGGCGTGCGGGTTCTGTCAGCGGCGTGTCCTCGGCATCGTCGGCGGTGCGTCTCTCCGCGATAGCGGCGGGAGGCTTTAGGGCGGCGTCGCGGCGTGGTACGCACGTCGCGGCGTGGCAAAATGTTAAATGGCGTGCGCGGCGTGAAATCACGTCAGCGGCGTGGCGAAGGAAAATAGTACGGCGTCCGCGGCGATGCCGTCCGCGTCGCGGCGTGGCGGCAGCGAAAAATGGCGTCAGCGGCGTGAAATCTCCGCGTCGCGGCGTGGCGAAGGTCTCCCGAGATTTTATATGCTAACACCCCAATTTTTCGAAACTCTCGCGCTTGGCTTCCCTTCCGGACTTTAGATACTGCATGACACCGTACTACACTTAAAGCTCACGAGAATTAAACCAACAAGCGAAACAACGATCGGATGCGGTAGAAATCAAAAATTGCTTTGAAACAACAATAAAGCGAAAACTTAAAAACAAAGTTTTAAGAACACTTGGGTTGCCTCCCAGCTATGTTTAATGTAGATTAGCTACGACGACCACGGATATCTCAGCGTCAGAACACTTAGGATGCGCAGAAATGCTTATCGCATCCTGCCCTTAGTGCTTTCGCACCCGATACTTTCAGGAGTGGATCAAAATACTCTTCGTACATGCCCTTGCCCTTCTCGATGTCTTTACATTGCAATAAAGCGGTTTATCCTGAAATTTTCTCATCGCCTTGCAAAATCTACGTGTGCGAAGTTCAAGATATCTTCATTTGGATCGTTGTGCGGATGCTTCATGGGTTGAAACCATGGAAAATTTCGTCTCCTTGAATTTCGATTTGAGTTACCCTCTTGCACATTGATTTGAGCTTTCAGGTGGCTGAAGAGATTACACCGGTATGATGGGGCCGGAGTGGAAGTCTTCTTCCATGTCGAATGACAAAGTCAGCTAGGAGGGCAATTTACCCGACTTTACTGGACATTTTTCGATTATACCGGATGTTGGTAGGGGAGCAATGTACGCAAGTTACAGCTGATTGTAGTTGATTTTGGTTCCCCGACTTTGGCATTTTAAACATCAGTGGCATCAGAGTTGATGCTGGCTCCCAAGTCACACGGGGCTTTCCGGATACCGATTCCCTGCTCAAAGCGGTTGTAAGCTACCGGGATCTTGAGTTTTGGAGGAAGCTTTCTTTTTGCGGGATGGCTTGTTGCATTCCTCGATTAAGAAGCGATAGTCCCATATTCTCAGTTATTTTCCTTCGCCAAGATCTTTCTCATGAATTTCAAATGCTTAAACTATTTCCAGTGCCTCCAAAAATGGCTTATATTAATATGCCAGTTTCTTGAAGATGTCGAAACTTTGCAAGTGCTTCTACAACTTGCCTTTCTTCAACCTCAGGATACGGAATTGTTATGACGGAGTTAAATCGTTTTTATCTGCACGCTCCAGAGTTTCTTCCACTTTCATTATCCTTAGTTTGCTCGCTAACTAGGGGGTGCTTTCGGTTTTGCATCGATCGCCAGATACTTGAGTCTTGCTCTTTGAATTTTCAGTTCTCTTACCCTTAGCCGACTGGGATTTCCCGACTCTTTTCACTCCTTAGAGTGATAACTGCGTACTCTTTCCCTTCTCCTCTAGGGTTTACCTACGGGTAGCGGTGGTGAACCACGATTTGCCTTTCTGTCAATAGATTGGCCATTTGACCCATCTGTACCTCCAAATTTCTCAACTGTGCTGCTTGATTGTTCAATTGAGTTGCCTGCTGCTGCATATTCACCTTGGTCTCATTCATGAAGGCGGTGTGTGAGGTGAGCATCTGGGCAAGGGCTTGTTCTAAGTCCACTTTTTTCTCAGGTGGTGGCTCACTAACTCAGATGACTTTTGTGTTCCACTTGATTGTTCCTCCATCCATACCCTTGATTGTTCTGACTGTTCTGATTCTGATTAGTACGCCACCCTTGTCCTTGATTCTGATTCTGGTAGTTGTTTCCCCCATACGGTCCTTGTTGCTGTGATTGATTCTGATTAAACCTCGACACGTACTGGGCTTGCTCCACTAACGGGTTTCACGTGACATTCCACACTCTTATCTTTGTCCTCACGAATTCACACAACTCCCATGCGGTGGTACATATAACATGTCATTGCATTCCTATTGTCTATTCTTGTTTAATCCGGTGAGCCCATGTTTACAGTTGTTGAGGGACTTCGTGTGCATTGCCACCGCAGTGTTCTGGTGTAGCCTTCTCTCTAGGCGATTAGTGTTGGTTCGCGACATCTTCCAATATCTCATCACGCTGATCTTGTGGTTTTCTTTATGCGATGATCCTCGGTGAGGCATACATCATTGTTCGGGTTGTATTTCCGGACCATTGTAGAAGGTGTGGACTTGCATCCATACGGTTAGTCGGTGGTGAGGACACTTCTCGATAATTCATGGAACGTCGATACTCACCGCTAGGTTCTCCTACAATTGACGGCAATGTTGATCTCTTCTTGTGAGAGTTGTGCGATCTTCGAAGGTGGAAGAACGGTCAGAAACTTTTGGCGCCCGACTGCACCATGTAGTGTGGGTCACGGTGGTGTGGTCAAGCCCGATGGCAGCCATCCCAGGTGAAGTGGGAATACTTGAAGTAATCTTGGGCCTGTGATGGCTGGTGCCTTGGTGGTATCATGAGCTTCGAGGAAGTTGGTCAGTCATGTTCGGTTCTCGTAGGTTGATCCAGTGGAACAATATGTTATGAAGCATCATCGTAGTGACTTGGTCGAAATTGTTTGCTTGAATCGATTGGCGAGTCGATCATTGTCACGAACAAGCGGTGGTGGTAAACAAGCCCCTCATCTAATAGCATGTGGGGATCTCTGGTTGTATAAATGGCACCGGGCGCGAGTTCTGACTACACTGCTCACGTGGTTAGGTTGTTCAACGCCCAATCTTGTTCTTGATTAACCGCCAGCTATTGAAGTTCTAATACGTTACGTTCTGTTCTGGCGCAATCGTGCGGAAGTCTTTATTTCGGGACCTGGGTGTTGATTAATTAGATTTTTCTTGTCGCGTGTACTCAGTGAGAGCACATCTTCATGATAACACCTGGAAACTATATGAAACCCGATTACCAGCACTTGTAAAATATAGTAAAGAAAAATTCGAATACTATCTATGTGCTCACTTCTCTATATCAATTTAAACCTTTCACATGACGTATCACTATTTGGCGTAACGCGCTATGCCAAAAATGAATATCATAGCTAATGCGGTAGCCGCAGTCATATAGTGTAGCAAAGTACGGATATCGATCCACGGGGAAAGGTGAGTGACTACGAAGGTCGCTTTTTCGAACAATATCGAATAAATGATTCTAGGGTAAATTTAAGTAAGGAAAGCGCGACTAAGCTATTGATTCTAGTGAATTAATGGTGTTGGCGCCTAGGGTTAAATCTCCCCACATCACGTTCGATGGATTAACGTAAAGATATTGTGTTAAATATATTTGTAATATGTCAATAGCCGAGTAGTGTCTTGCCTACGAGATATCTCTCTCGGTATATCACTTTATCTCGTGAATAGAGATCGGTATATCTCTATCTCGGCTTCATTCCGAAATGCTTAAATGTTATAACCCCGAATGCCACCTTCAGGTTAGAATATCTCTATTAACGAATCGGCTAAAAAGAGCCTGCTCTACGAATCCACTGAATACCCTCATCTCTCGAATCTCGGATCTCCCGGTGCCTTCATACTAACATTGTGGAGACATTAACATATAATTGAAATGCGGTATAGAGTAGATGTGACAAATTAATAACAGGCGAATAACATGAAAGAATCAAAAGCTTTTTAATCCATTTGTACATGTAGGGGTTTTGATGTAACCACTAAGAAAGAGATCCCAGAACATAATGGAAGAAAAGATGAAGCTGTTTAATAAAGAAAACATTGTTCTAAAATCAATATCAGAAAAATGAAAAGCGTTACAATTCCAGGGCACTTCCTCGAAATTGGGTATCACTCGCGCTCTCGGCTTTGTGCCTACGTTCGTGCGCTCGATACAATTTGCAGGCCATTCGTACTTTAAATGATGAGGTCGCGATTTTGGTGGCGTCGCGACGTGGTGGCGTCAGCGGCCCCATTGGCGATCCTTCACACTTTTGCTCACTCATTGTTCCAAAGCTGGCACCCAAGGCGCTCTTTTACGCTCCGATGAACTTTGTAACCACACTTGAACCACAAAATCGGGGATCTAGCCATAAAAACTATAAAATTGATATAAAATAAATGTGAAAATGGCTGACAGAAGCGGAGTGTAAGATGGTGTTTTAGGCACTCATCGTGCTCATCTTGAATAATCGGCTTCGAGGTCTCCGTAGTATCAGTGATTGGAGGCCTTCCTGGTACTTTCTATGTGCTTCATTCGATCCACGTCTTTAGATGCACTTATGGTTGAGGTTTTAACCTTCTTATCTTTCTCGAACCGGTGTTCTCTCCTAGTCTGGCCTTCTGTGGAATCAGATCAGTGTTTTGTTTCCTATGCATTAAAATTTTGTCCCTGAAATCAAAACACACTTACATTAATAGGATGAGTCTGGTCCTTGATTATTTTTATTATGGTTTGTTAAAGGTTAGTGGCTAAAAATAACCAGCGAAAAGCTATTTTTGTTCTTTCCTTCAAAATGTCAAATTAGCATTTCCTTCTTTAAATACGAATATCGATTTACTAAATTCTTTTGATCCGTTTCCAGCAGCGCCATAAAACTTTTATTGGTAGGCAAAGACCATATAAATTATGACACTATTGCAATGACTATTTATGTAATCCGACGAAAAGCGCAAAACTTCTTATTTGGATCATAGTATGTACACAAGTGTATAACTGATTACCAAAAAAGATTATTATCTAATAAAACTTGGCAGCTCCATACAACTTGATGTTTGGACCATTTGATGTACACACAATATATGACGTTATCACCTAGGGTATTATCTAATGTCCCAAGCGACAATACCATAAGACTTCGTTAGACTACATCGATAAATTGTTATGGATCATAACACATTCAAATTTGAGACGTACCCACGAGACTATTATACAATCACCGATAAATAAACCATTAACGAGTGTGAGTTTCTTTAAGTATTACTTGATTAAAAGATATTTTGTAGGTAAACCATTTTTAGGTGGTTTTGATCCGGTATCTTTGCAAGTGCGGTCGGCAATGTAAAATGGATTTAAGTCGGTCTCGATCCCGCGAGAGATCTCGAAGAATTTTTCAATCAACTACCCCAGCTGCAGCTCCATACTATTTGGGCGATATCTGATAATGAGATTTTGCTTTGAAACTTGAAATGAATGATGCAAAGAAAATGAATAAGCGATAAATGAATTGAATATTGAAATATCGAAAATAACAAATTTAGATTTAACGAGTTATCTCAAAAAGCAGTGATGAATAATCAGCTATTGTGAAGAATCGAATTTACTAGAATTAAATGCTTGCATCTTTGGTTTCGAACTACGGATCTTTAAAACTAGTCGGATTAATAAAGTGTGGCGGATCTCTCGAGAAACACGATTCATCATCTCACCTTAGCGTTTCTCGAACACGAAGGGTGAGAAATAACTACTTTAGAAACTAGTAAGCTTGTTACGGGTATTTTCTTTCTCAACACTTCATACCCCTGACAGCGAATGCGCGGTTGACTCATGATTTAGTCATTGGCGAAGTGCACTATCTTGGTTCGCCTCAAATTAGAATAGATTATTCTTCCTTGATCAGATCCTTGCTAACACGGGATCGAATTCCTTGTCGAATTGAAATTGAACTCTCTGCCTTCTACTTAAATTTATAACTCACTCAACTCATTCTCGATTTTCATGAAGAGAGGATGTATTGATTTAAATATACGGGCGCATTAGATCAACAAATTCGGGTTCAAAATACGGCTAGAAATTGTTTCTTACTCCTCGAGAATGCCTTCTGTGTGTCTGGAGGGCTGGGAAATGGGGCGAAACAACCTGGGTATGGATCTGAGGCGAGGGTGGGATGGTCAGGGCTGCGCAAAACCCCGGCAAGTCGATTTAACATCGAAGTTCGGTAGTATTAATAAAAATCTGCGAGGAAAGATTATTTAGGCAATAACGTCAATTCAATGGAAGAAATGGGTTTCTAAGTGCGATTATACCATGTTGATGACTGTGATCAAAGAAAACCCTTGTAAATCGGAAGCTGAGTGTTAAAAATCGAGGTATGCAGAATTGACAACCAGAATGTCTAAGAAATATACATCTGTCGACTCGATCACTTCTGACTATGATTGAAAATCCAAATTGAATGAAATACACACTAATCTAATCTAAAATAAAATGGAAAGAAAAACGAAAACAAAAGAAAGAAAAGAAAAGAAAAGAAAAAAATAAAAAAATACAAGAGGCAACAATGCTCAGTCTATCTTTCAAGTCGCGAGAGAGTACGCTTTTGCATTGTGGCGACCCGTGTTATAGGGTTACGGTTGGGCCCCTAATTCCGATGGATCTTTTTGTGTGGATTTCCCGATGAATTTCGGACATGATGCGTTGGTCGCGACCGCCAGCCTTGTCGCGACATCAGTTAGTTTGGCACTTGTTGCGGCGTTGTCATTAAGTCATGATATTCGCTTTGTTTCTTCTGAAGCACCTTGTAGCCGGCGACGAGTCGAATAACCGGCGACGCCGACGCTATTCTGCAACCTTTAAATGATGGTTTACGATGTCGGGACATCAATCTTTTGTCAGCGACATCACTACATGGCTCCACGGGTTTTAAGCATTAGTTCACGATAGCCATGACAGCCGATCTCTTATCGCGACATCAGCTTCGTATCTTGGCGGTCCTTCCGGCGAAATGATTTCACGATGCCAGCGACATCAATCTCTTCTCCAGCGACATCCTTTTTATGGCTGCGACTTTGGGTAATTAGTTCTAATTGTCGCGACATCGATCTCTTGTCGCGACATCAGCTTGAGTCTCTGCAGCCTTGAACTTGTGTCTTCTTGTAATGCGACATCGATCTCGCCCTGCTCCCGCGACATATCGACTTTGTCTCACGGAGGCTTCAAGCGGTGTTCACGATGTCGACCTCAGTCGCGGCCGTGGCGTGGCGGCCCCATCTTGTTTCGCGATGGTTCTTGATATGTGACGTCGATCTCTTGTCGCGTTTATCAAACTTTGGACACATGCTTGTGAAGCTGGTATCTTCTTAATAGCCGCGACATCGATCTCTTGTCAGCGACATCGGCTTAAGTCGCGACCTTCAGGCCCGATGGTTTACGATGTCGCGACATCAGCATGGAATTGCGACTTTCAGGCGACGAGTCTCATGCTCCGCGAGCTACCGATCTCGTATGGCGACGTAGTTATGGCCGCTACGACTTAAGGCGGTTGCTTTTGGTGTCGCGACGTCTTTCCTCTGTCGCGACTACAGCTTAAGTCACTTCAGTTTCATCTTTTCAAACCTGTCATAGCATCAAGGCGATTCTCTTGTCGCGACCTCCATCCCGAGTCGCGACATCGATCTTAAGTTGCGACATCCACGATGTTGTCGTGACATCATTCTTAGAATCTGCAAATTGTGCCCCGATTTACTTTACATTGTAATACTGTCGCGTTTGCATCAAGTTTCCTTAATTTTCGATGTCGCGACTTGCATAAGCTGGACAATACCAAGCCTTGCTGTAACGTGATTGCAACGGCTTTCATTTACGCCTGCCATTTACGTATTTTACTCCGGAATTGGCGCATTTTCTCTTTGCTTTTTCTTCTTTCTTTCACTCCCCTTTGCTAATAACAAATTAGTGAGTTTCTTCATAGTCTATATTAATTATTCCTTTTGAGGATGAAAATCAAGCAGAAAAAATGGATTAAAGTAAATGACTTTTAGCATCAGATGATCTGCTCGGAGTAGGGGTGGAGGAGGAGTCGATTTGCGATTGTCCTCCATCTCCTCCTCACGCTTTCGCCCAACGGTGACACTCTCTGACCCTTCATATGCGGCCTGACATTCTCGGAGCATGTTAAATTGTCAGCTCGAGGAGTTAGGTGTTATGGATGTTGATACGTCGCGTTAGGCTAACACGGGCATCGATGGACCAGAGATTGGCCGAGCGAACCACTTTAAGCGATGTCATACCATGCTCCTTCGGATCATGAGTCACCTCGGTCTCACTTTGAGCCACACACATCGTGATGAACCCACGGCCGGCCCGACCCCTCCTTAGACATCTTGCGGCAGGCAACTTGACTTAGATCCACCACCACCCGCGGAGTGAAGGTGGTTACACTCTGTCTCCCAGCTTTCTATCCCACTACATGACATGTTTCTACTTTGGGTGGGAGGAAAAGTTAGAAGTTAGGCCTGTCTTCTAGCATGTTTTGTCACGATTTTCAAGCTTTATCATTTGCTACTTTCATTTTGACATGGGATTCATGTATTAGCGATAGTGAGGTGAATAATTTATGTCATATTTAGCTATATTAAAAGCATGTATTAGCCATTTGGTTATATAAAGCTTTATAGCATTATTCTGATTTACTACACTTTTCAAATCACTTTTGTGTCTACATTTTATTAATTTCGACTTTGCACTAGTTGAAAAATTGAAGCCACGTATGTTACCTTAATGTTAAACGATTCCATGCATGATTTAGTTTTTCGGTCAATTGAGATTTCAGCATATTCAACCACTGAACATTTCCCACTTTAATGTTCACTACTTTGCACACGATTGTACCAATAGGTTGAGAAGCTTTGTACCTCTTTCCACTTTGCAAGCGGCCTTAAATTTGACGACCCATGTAGGTTTGTGTTACCCATGCATGAAAGAGCCAGTATGATCTTCCCGAATGAAAAAGAAAGAAAAAGCAAAAAGAAAAAGAAAATAATAAAAAGACAAATAAGCGTGACGCTTGCCTTGAAACGGCTACGGTCAGGGGTATATGGTAACCTTTAAAACCCAGATGCCCTAAACCTTAATTGGTTAGGAGTCATCGACTTAGTGTTAACATGGTGGATGGGTAGGTTTAGCGTGTTGTAGGTGCGTTCTCGAGAAGTCATTAGAGTCGGGGTGAAGCTGCGGGGTTGTGGTCAAGTGATCCCTTTGAAGCGACCACGCCTAAACAACAGTGGTTGAGGAGTCATCGGTGTACCCCGTTATCTACGGACTTTGGTGAAGTCGAGTTTTTAACTTGTTACACCACATTGCCATCGGAAAAGAAATAAGAGTGTAGCTAGTCCCTATTTGGAGTTGGTCAACAGTTTAAGGCCATGGCAGTAGCTGGGTTGGGGGGAGGGAATAACTTTGCAATTTATTTGGCTCAGCGAAGAAGTTTACCTTAGGAACAATTAGATTTTGGTGGAAGTTCGAGGTTGATTTCCTTGGATCGATGTTGACTAAACTAGTTCTTATATGGTTTTGTTCTTTCATGTCGGTATTGACGGTGTAAATTGTTCATTTAAGGTAAAAAACTGTTGTACATACACTTTTGAACCTTATCCACTTTTGTAAAAGCACGACATGCAGCACCTTTATTGTTTTTAGCTACATTGCTTGGGGAGCTGCGTGTCGGTTAGTGGGTGTGATTAGTGCACTGAAGTGCTCTTTTAAGCCCCTATTTAAGATAGGTTTTGAGCTAACTTTTAACTTTAATCATATGAATTAAACCAATTGTCATGTGCATGTCCACTTAGTGCTTCTAATTTGTTTTTCGAGATTGTTTTTGGATAGTTTTGCAAGATATTGGGAACTTAGGTTGAGCGAGCCTTCTTATTGGTCTTGAAGATGCGAGAATCGCCCGGTGATTTCGCGGCGAGGTGATGAAATGTCAAGATGCGTGAAGAATTGAAGGCAGAGTGAATAGAAGAGTCTGAAATTGGTGCGGTAGCAAACGAGAGCGAGGAGGCAAATCGAGGGGATTTTCGCTAGGATTGCGAAAATTTCGCGAGGATATGAATTGCAATCATAGTGAAAGAGTGCAATCCAGCGGTGCCATATGTAGGAAATTTAGTTAGGCTAAGCGAAATTTCGTAATACTTGAATCTGTTCACATAAAAATTCTCAATTTTGTCTCTCACAAAATTCCTTTAAATTTGCGAAATTTCGCTAGCATGTGAGTCTTCGCCTCTACTAACAAAATTTCTTGCATGTAAGCGAGGAATTGCTCCTTTGTGTTTTTTGTGTTTTGTTCAAGCGACCACGTTTTAATAAATTACCATCATGTCCCTATTATGCAATTTCATATTTTAGGTAATTTTGTCATTTCACACCAAGCAGGGTTGGCTATATAAGCCCCTCGACTTTGTAACCCCCAGGAGAGAACTTTCCTTAATACCGAGTTTCCTTTTGACTTTTCATTTGGGTTTACTTTGCTCTCTTTCTCTCTCCTCTTTCTCTTATTTTTCTCGACGCCAAACACACCCCTTGAGGATACAATAACTGAGGATCTTACAGCTAAGCTCTCCATAATATGAAGAGGAGAGTCTTGTAGCAGTTTTTGGGGGCTTAACGGGTTGTCCCTCATGCTTTAAATATTCTGATCTTGCATTTATGGTTCCATACTTTCGAGCAGGGTTTAATGCTGTTGTGTTCTTTCTTTTGATTGATACTTGCCATGCTTTAGGTTAGTGCATTCTTAAGGTAGATCTTGTTGACATTCTTCGATGTCATTCTGAGCCATGAAATGAGGTTAAGTGCTAGGGTTTCAAGCCCAAATGGGACTTTAAATGCTTAGCTAGGTTGACTAATAGGAGGAGTAGTTTTAAGTTAGGTTTTATAGCTAAACAATGATCAGGTTTTTGGCTTTGACTATATGTCATTTGCTTTAATGCGAGGAAATAACAGAGACCTTGATACCCCCATGTTATCAAGCTAGTGACCCCTGACCTTCAAGTTTACCATTTCACACTTTCATTTAAGCTATTAGTTAACCAGTGAACAAACAACCTCCACTGTTTTTAAGCGAATCCTAAATCAAACAAAGCGTCTCAGCATTTTCCATCACTGATGCGAATCGTGCGTGGGATGAAAACCGATCCAGTGTTCGGCTCTGAACCAGCTATCTTTGCAGTAGCTTGACTACGGCAGTAGGAGGAACATAGGAAACAAAAAATTGTTGATTCCGATCACCCTACCGTGGCACGAATCAGGAACCTAGAGTAGTAGGTGTGAGTGCATGACATGAAAGAAAAAGAAAATGGTTCTGAAAGGAATTTCAAAGGAAGATTTTTCTCAAGAATCGCTTGAGAGTCATTCAATAGTTCATTTCTACGAGGACCCATGACTATTTTGGAGAGTTATCCAGTAATTCACCTCGGAGGGTTTCCCAATAGAATTTTATCGGAAATTGATACTATGTTTTCAAGAACAAAAACCTTTTGTTTTGAAAACAGTGTTTTCTCACACTTAGCTTAGGCAAGCGTGAGGGAGTCAGTGAGGGCTCAAGATGTGGGTATGGGTCAGTCACATTCTCATCCATGACATATAGACATTTGAGTAGGAAATTGCATGTTTTACTTTAAATGTAAAGCACAATGAGCACTTAGGTGGAGTAACCCTCGTAGGAGATTACTCATCGCTTTGTTCACCTTGTCGTGGGACCCTTTTCTCAAAAATAATTTAGGAAGATGATGTCTTCGAGGTCAGGAGTATGAAGAAGATCGGGTTGTGCCTTGAGGATTATTTTTTTTAAATATATTATAACAATCTAGCTTTAATATATATTGGCATATAAAAGTGTAAAAGAGTTGTACATCAAACTCTTGTGAAATATTATTACAAATTGGTTATTTGTAAGAACATTATACAGAAATAGGTCTCCATATATGAGACAAAGGAGTGTGATATCAGGACACCCGATATTCACAAGTTTCCATAGGTTGACAGGTTGTCAACGGGACCCCCAAGATAGGGGCGTCACAAATGGCCCAAGACAAATATTCATATCCTTCTAACTAACACTAAGAACAAATAATCCAAATCAACATAAACTCTTTGACGCTCCAAATCCCAGGGTCCTTTTTTTTTTTTAACACTGTATGAAGTCTTTCACGACAAATAACTCTCTGTTGTGACAGAGAATCCCTTTCATGTGCCAACCTCATACCATAACAATCTCGATCGCACACGTAGTGCCTTGTCGTATGCACACCTAAGCCTTGTCGTGTGTGCGCCTAAAGCGCTATCGCCGCCCGTCCAAGCCTTGTCGTGCCAACTCTGTCGCGACTCGGCATGCGACACGGCTGTGCCATGTCGCGACATGATCTCCATGTCAAGACCCAAACTCAGTCGCGACCTAGACCATCAGGTCGCGACATAGGAACCTCCTCCCATGACCAAGCTCTGTTGCGACATGAAATTCCTTGTCGCAACAATGAATCTTCCTATAACGACCAACCCCTGTTACAATATAAAACCGTATGTCGCAACATAGAACTCTTCAGTCTTGACAATCATCTGTCGCAACCTAAAATCTCCTTTCTAAGCCAAAATTTGTCACGACATAAAAAATATTATGTTGCTACACTGATGAGTCTTAAACTCGTCTACTTTTAATCCATTTTTCTGGCATGTTTTTAACAGTTTCAGATCTATTTGTATGCCAAATTATGGAACATTCACCAACTTTGAGTTTTTTAGGTGTTAATTGAAAATGGAAAGAAAAAAAACCAGAAAAGAAGCAAAACAATGGAAAATGCAAAGTACTTCACACGATACTTTGTATGTCACGACACAACACCAAGGTGCCAAAGAACTATGTCGCGGCCAATAGCTAGATGTCGCAACAAAGTCCACGATATAGCTTCGTGCACAACAGGGTCTCCTGTCATGGCTGTAGTGAAATCTTATGTTGCATTGCTAAAGAAGAATGAAAGAAGCCCGTCGCTGGCAATAGTTAACTCGCTATGACAAATGACTGGCCAGAGACACGAAATGCGGTCGCAACATGATTTCCTCTGCCGCACATAGAAAGTCGAAACAATAGACAACTCATAGACAAAGACACTCACTACGACACAAATGCTAAGAATACAACACAAGTTAATTGAGACAAGTGTTTTTATGTTGCGAAAAAGTTTTAGAACAAAGCCAGCTAAAGGAGGAATTTCTATCACGACATAACATTCAGAATTCACAACTAAGAGCAACAAAATCTCTACCGCGACAAAGATTATTTATGTCGCAACAAACAAAACATGAAGGAGGTGAATTCTCTGTCGCAACAAGGAGTTGAAGAGCAACACAAAAAGAATGGCGACAAAGAAAATCATTCATGTCAGAACATAGTAAAGAATCAAAGTTAAATCTCTATCACATAAAGAAATTTTCGCCAGAACAATAAAAGCTATGGAATAAAATTTTTCATGGATGTAATGTAAAATTAGGTCGTGGAAAAAATAGAAGGAGAACTAAGATTAGCCAAGTTAAGCATGTCGCAACAAAGATTTCTATGTCGCGACAAATAGCTCAGCAAGCAACAAGAATCAGAGAAGAAAAGTCTGTCGTGACAAAGGAGTTTCTTGACGCAATAGAAATTGCTAAGGACTCAAAGAAATCCTGTCATGAAAGAGAAAACTCGCCATGGCTGCAGTTGACAGTTGAAAAGGAAAAATGTTCGTCGCATGAGGCGAAAAATGCTATGATGGCTGTAGTCGATAAAATTAAAAGGAAAATACTGTCACATAAGGAAAATTATGTCGCGGCTGCACTTCCAAGGTATGACATGAGAAGTCGGGTGATTCGTACACAAGAGGTGATCCTAATCAACAAAATTTGTATCCTATATTCTCCCACTGTCAGAGTCAAGCTACTGGCAGATAAAGGGTTCAGGTCGACCACGGATGGGGTTTTCGCATAAAATGATTTAAGTAAAGTCAAAAATGGTGAATTTGGCTCGATTTTGGGTGGTAATAAAAACAAGTGGTCAGGGTTTGCAAACCGAAAATAAATAAAATAAATGTAAAATAGAACTTCTTGAAGTTTTCACACTGTTTAGGGTTTTGTATGGCAACTAACATGTCCTGTCTTTCTCGTGATTGGGGGAGCATGACATATATCATTTCCGAACCCATCTTCATTTAGTTTAAAACTAAACCCTATGATTTTCCCATTTTGAAATATGACATTTAACAAACATTCATGGTCCTGATGTTGAAACTCACTTCTCCTCGACTCATCTCATAGCCGACAAATAGGAAGAATCCAATGGATATCACCGGGACCTAACAATAAGCATCCAATTAACCCTAAAGATTGCCAACATCGGTCAATCAAGAGATGCATTTAGGAGATTTAAACTCTGTGAGGAAGGATAGGAAACATAAAATGAAAATAAAATACCACATAAAACAGAGATCCGTCGCTTTACCCCAAATCCAAAGCCTAGTACCCCCCTCCTCTTCAAGGAGGAAGAGGTCTACCAAGCATCATCCGAGCTACTGTCCTCGCAGGATGCCTGCAGCCGAGAAAATGAGAGAGGTGTGAGAGAGAAGAGAGAAAACTGTGAACTCCAAAATGAAAAGTCACATGCAGTCTCCAAAGATTGAAAAGCTGGGGTTACAAAAGTTGTGGGAGCTTATATAATGTAATCCCACGCGTAAATGACAAAAATGCCTAAAATATGAGATTACAATAGACAAATGGTAATTAATCAAAACGTGGTCGTTGAATCAAAACATCAAAAACAAGATTTTCGCTATGCAGGAATATCGCTATAATAGCTAAATTACAAAGTATATTAAATGCAAAATTTCGCTTATACAAGACTTTCGCTATTAATAATGCTACTAATGAAATTTTAGATAGCGAAAATTTCGCTTAGGATTGCTGTAAATTTCGCTATGCCATAGAGAAATTTTCACTGCTCTTCTCATGCGATCACTGTTTATCACACTGTTTCCTCGTGATCCCCAGCCTTGGTTATTTTTTTTCTCTATTTTCTTCCTGCTTTGAAATTCTTCATTCCTGGCTTGCTGAAATTGATATAAAGACTACATGAAATTGACGGAAATCAACCCGACTTTGCTATGATTGGATTGACACGATAACTTGCCTAATTTCCGCAAACTACAAAAACAACTTCTGAATGCAATTAGAAGTGCAATAAAACTCGGTCAATTTGGTTAATATAACACTAGTACACAAAATAAGCCAAAATATATTAAAAATAGGGTTCAAAATAGCACTTTTTGGGTACTAATCACACCCCTCAACCTACACATTGCTAGTCCCTTAGCAATGAAAACTTTAACAAAATACAAAGCCGTGTGGATGAGTAATGCCTAACCCTAAGTAAGAATCATCAAAGCTGTCTAATAATCACATGAGAATGAATGCCATAAAAATTGAGTATCAAAGAGCTCTTCTTAATGACTCAACCGTGAACTTCCACTAAAATCTAAGTGTTTATTTGATTGGGCCTCTCAACAATAAACTCGTCAAATCACATTTCAACCTAGCTACTACTACGACTCAGTATGCTAACTCAACCTGGGGCCAGATCAGGACCCACCTCTTATTCCACAATTCTTTGCGCTGTAGTGTGCAACGCCGAGGAATCGACCTCACCAAAGTCCATGTAATCTGGATCTAACATTGACTCCCAACCAATTGCAAGCTAGGCACTAAGTCATAAGGATCTTCGACCACAAACTCTTCGCATTTCACTCCCGACTGATCGATTTCAGGACTCCAAGACCTGGCAACTGGGCTAAACTCCACCCATCCACCCATGTAATGAACACTAAGTCTGACTCCCAAACTGAAGGTTTAGTACCGGTTTTAGCTGCTTTCTGGGCCATATACCCTCAGACCGTGTTTCTGGTTTCACAAAGCATCAGTAATATTTATTCTTTCTTTCTTTTCTTCTCTTTTCTTTCTTTTTCTCTTTTTTTTCGAAGACGACGCCTTCTTTCCATACGGGTCCTTAACATAATAAAGCAGCCAATCTAAACTAGGATAGGTTATGCGAAGTAAAGGAGGTTGCGCAGTTTTTCAGCTTATCAAAAATAATTAAACTAATCATTCACTCAACCAAGCATGGAACCAATCTAGCATCAATAGAATTGGACAAAGTTTAAATTTTCCAACTCAAGTAGTGATTCAGGCTGACAGAGGTAGCTTAATCAACAAAATTTATATTCCTATTCTCCTGCATCGCCGTAAATGCTTCACCGCAAAGAGGAAGGCCTGTGTGGTTGAACATCGGGATGGGTTTTCATCCTACCGAATGATTAGCACGTGTTTGAAAACGGTGAGAGGCTTTTGTTTGGATTTCGGATTTTGTTTAAAAATAGTTTGGGGTCAGATGTTCATCGACTAACCTGTAAAGGTTTAAAGTGAAGTATGAAATGGTAACTTGAAGACTCGGGGTCACTAGCTTGATAAACATGGGGCTATTAAAGTGTCATTGGTTGAGGTCTCGCATGTGGCAAATGACATAGTCAAAGCCAAAAACCGGATCTTTGTTTAGCTATAAAACCTAACCCTAGAACCATAATTCCTATTCAGTCAACCCAAGTACTAAGCATTTAAAGTCCCATTCAGTTTGAAACCCTAGCCTTTAACCTCATTTCAGTGGCTTGTAAGTGACATCTAAAGGATGTCAGTGCATTTAACATTAAGAATGCACTGAACCCTAAAGCATGACAAGTATCAATTGGGAAAGACATTAAAATGGCATTAAACCCTAGGATTGAAAGTCGGAAACCATAAATAAGGTAAATTGCACATTCCAAAGCATGAGGACAACCTCGTAGTCAACCCCAAAACCAAGCTAAAGAACCCTCATCTTCAGCTATGAGGCTTAGTTTGAGCACTCGAGTCGCCATCCTCAAGGGGGTGTTTAAGTACCGAGAAATGAAAGAAAGAGGAGAGTAAGAGAGCAAATAGAACCCTAAAATGAAAGCCGTGAAACTATATTAAATGAAAAGTTGCTTAGTTACAAGTTCGGGGTTTATATAAGACAACCTAAAGTGTGAAATACAAAAATGCCTAAAATATTGGCTTACATAAGGGACAAGGTGGTAATATATCAAACGTGGTCGCTTGGGCATCAAGAATCTAAAACACAGGCAAAGACTCACATGTGGATTTCGCTGAAGATAGAATAAAATTTCACAAATTCTAGCGAAATTTATTGTGATATAAATAAATTGAGAAATTTCACTTATCAACGCTGAATTTCAGCATTTATTAAATTCTCGCTTAGCCTAGCGAAGTAGAGATAATGAATTGGAAAATTTCGCTATGCACGCAAATTCTCGCTAGTTAGGCGAAATTTCGTCAATCCCAGCTTAAAATTTCCTAATTTCGCTAGGATTGCGAAATTCGCTATGATTACGAATTTCGCATCCAAATTTCCGCAATCATAGCGTAAAATCTCGATTGCTCCCGCTCGCTTCTCACCGCATCCCTTGCCACGCATCCCACTTTCCTTCAAAATTCCACTTCACATTCCCCTATTTTTAATGGATGAAGACATCGTGAATCTTCGCAGAGATTCGACACGTATCTTAACATCGATTTGAACTAAATGGTCGAGGTACGCAAAGACCTCGAAATTACCAAAACAAATTCAAATGGCATCAGGCTATGACCTACATACGCCAATCGATTAATCGATATGATTAGTGCGCAAAGCACCCAAACTCATCTTTAATATGGTTCAAATAAAGACTTTTAGGCACTAATCACACCCCCAACCGACACGTTGCTGGGTCCCTTAAAGAATGTTAAAACAAACATGGATGCATATTTGCTTTACAAAGTGTATTTCGGCAAAGGTGATATACAGTAAGCTTTACCTTAAATGAACAATTTACACTCGTGCTCAAACCGACATGAGAAACAAAAACCATATAAGAACAAGTTTGTGGCAATGCCAATTTCATGAAATCAACCCATCCCACCAAAATCTAATTGTTCCTAGTATAACCAACTTGAGCCAATAAAATGCAAAGCTATTCCCTCCCCAACCCAGCACGCCATGGCCTTAAACTGGTCACCAACCTAAATGTGGCTAGCGACGCCTTATTTCTTCCTTGATTGCTACGTAGGTGCAATGCTAAACTCGACTTCATTAAAGTCCGTAACGGTCCACCGATGACTCCCAACCAATTAAGGTTTAGGCATCAAGCCAAAAGATCACTTGGACTACAAACTCTTGTGCTTCACTCGACCAATGATTTCTCGAGAATTAAGCACCTAAAGCTAAACTCTACCTATCCGCAACGAACACTAAGTCGATGACCCTGACCAATGAAGGTTTAGGGGCACCGAGCTTTAAAGGCTTTCTGGCCATATACCCCTGACCGTGTTCGGTTTCAAGGCAAAGCATCACTTCGCTTTTATTTTTCTTTTCTTCTTTTCTTCGCTTTTCTTTTCCTTCTTATCGAAGACAACATCGGGTCTTCATATATGGTAGCACAGTCCCATATGGTTATCAACAGATCTAAGGCCTGGGCTTAAAAGGAAAGGAGGTATATAATTTCACACCTTGTACGGTTAACCAAAAAAGTAGCGTGAATTAGCTAAAGAGGGAATGTCTGCTGAAACTGAAATTTCAATTGACCAAAACCAATCATGCATGGAACGGTCTCATCATGTAACATACAGGGTTTCAATTCTCCAACTAAAGGGCAATTCAATTGTTCAATTATAGGCAAGAGAATATACACAAAATGAAGACACAAAAATGATTTAAAAAGTTAAAGAAAACGGTCGCCACGCAGATCAGATAGCCGCAGTTTAAATTTCAATAATACGCGAAAATTACTTTAACTCATTTAGCATGGAATGCAAAAACTAATGGATGGGACCGTACCACCTCAAACATGATGTCGGAGAAGGGCATCTATCTGGCGGGTGTTATCGCAAATACAACAAAGGAAATCAAATGTCAAACCTGATTGAGAATCTACAAATTTTAAACAAAAGGAAATTTAATCAAACTAAGCGATGAGAATAAATGGGTCATTGAACTAAGATTCACCCTGGGACGTGGACTGTAGACTGTGGAGGGTCCAGCAGAGAATTTCCTCCCCGACAATCACGCACAACATGTCACCATCTCCATCGACTCGATCACCCTATCATCATTCGATCGAGTAGTCCACTTTAACCACTGGGGTATGCCCATCAACAATGAATGACCCGCCCACGCGACTGAGTCAGCCTCAAATAGATGGAGTTTCGAGTCCCATGAGGACGGTCCTCTCATCAATTCTTCCCGCTATCATCCTGCCATGCCATTTTTTTATCTTTCCTTTGCACCTTCGATCCAAGTGAGCATCATTTCCTGTATTTTCCAAATTTACCGAGATCGAGGAATTCGATCTCATCTTCATGAATCCACATGTTCAAATCTGATCGCTTCACCATGCCTTATATCATTCGATCTCCACTGTATGTGACACGCTACTCATAGACCAACCATAAGTGGGACATTCCAAGGATTGTCTCAAAGTCAGCTTCAGAGGGCCCACAACGAATCAAGCAGACTTGATGGACCGCCTTCTGGGGCCATATTTACCACCTTCATCGACGGTCTTAATCTCTCTGCTAGCAAGTTCCACTCACTCACTTGTTCGAGGATGGCAGGTGCCACTGCGGTTTCACACCATTTAGCCATGAGGTTTTCAAAAGGTTTGTTGCGTAAATGTGAACCTCCATCGCTAATAATGGCTTCGCACTCGAACCTAGAAAAGATGTTTGCTTTCAAGAATTTAAGTACCACTATGTAAGTCAGCTGTTTTGATGTGGATTGTTTCAACCCACTGACACATAGTCCACTCCTACCAAAATGTATGTATGACCATAAGATGGGAAAGGTCCTGACAAATCGATGCCCCAAACATCAAATACCAACCACTCAAATCGGGCTTAGGGCACTACATGATCTGGCCGAGACAACTTCCGACCAAAACTCATCACACACTCCCAGACATTCGTGTGCTCTTAAACAAGGAAGGCCATGAGGAAACCGTGACCAAGCAAAGACTCCCCATCAAGTTCCTTTGGGAAGCAAAGACCACCATAGGCACTTCGTGGCAGCCGCCCGGGACCCTCATTGCCCCCTCAGCACACACTTCCGGGATTATATGATCCGCACAAGATTTGGGAATAAGAAGGGCTCTTCCTAATAAAAGAATGGATCTCGCAAAGAAATACTTTCTATCCCGTTTCACTGATGGATTCGGTATGCGCAGGAAATTACTAGTGGAGCATACCTGTGGAGCTTTTTCTAGCCGCATCAGTGATCTTCCGTGAAATCCATCATTAATGGGTGGGCAAGTGAGGTCACGGGCTATTGTTAAATCTTGAAACATGATCCGCCACTACATTCTACCCCTTCGGTTCTTTTAATTTGTGTTAAACTCCTCGAAGTAAAAGAACCCATCGGATGAGCCTTGCTTTCACATTTTGCTTGGTCAGGAGATATTTCAAAGCGGAATGGTCCGTAAAATGACTATATCAGACCCGACCAAGTATGCTCGAATTATTTTTAAAGCATGTAATTAATCGCAACAATTCCTTCTCTCCGTAGAGTATAATTCCTTTGTGCTTCATTCAAGGTTTTGCCGGCATAATAGACTACATGAGGTTTCCCATCCTCTCTTTCGGGGCCGAAAGTATCAAGCCCGATGAAGAAGATCATCAGATCACACATCACCTCAAAAGGCAACCGCCACCAGTGGTCGCATTTTACGGCAGGCAAGAATAAATGGGCTCCAGCTCTTCAAAACCTCCCGCATTCTTTTCTCCAAATAAATTAGCATCTTTTCTAGGAGCTTATGAGGGGTTTAGCAATCTTCGAGAGAAGTCTTTTATGAATCTTCTTATAGAAGCCCGCATGACTAAGGAATCGCTTAACCTGCTTTTACATTCGCTGGGACTCAAGAATTAAGATAAGTTCAATTTTGCTTTGTCAACTTCTTCTATTCCTCAGCCGAAATAATGTGCCCTAATACAATTCTCGTTAACCATAAATGGCACTCCCAGCTTACACCGTGTTCTTCTACGACTCGTAGGATGGCCTGATTAGTCGACATCTCTTCAAAGTTCCCATACAGCGATGTCATCCATGGAGCATGCTTCCATTATTCGCCCTCCACCATATCAACATGCTAAGCATACATCTCCCGGGAAGTGGCCGGGCGTTGCAAAGACTAAAAGGCATCCTCCTATAAGCATATTGCATCAAACGGACAAGTGAGGTTTTGGTCTTTCGATCCTCTAAATCTCTATCCGAAATACTCAATACCCATCCAAAAGCAATAGAATGGGTGTCCGAACCCTCTCATGGAGCCGACGATGAATGGAAACGGAAGTGATCTTTTTTGTTACCTCATCGAAGCCTCATATAATCTATGCACACTCCAACCTAGTAAGACGCAGACAATTCTTCACCCTTTCATTTTTCACAACACTCCCGACTTCTTAGGCACACTGAGTCATTCACCTAAGTGCCACGAAACGGGTAAATGATACCAGCTCGGAGCAATTTCGTAGACTCTACGCGACTACTCCGCAAGTCGGGGTTCAACTTTCACGTGGCCGCCAATGTCTCTAGACCTCTTCAAGTAAATACGACAAAAGTGTGATTGATCGGGTTTATGCTTTTAAATCAGAAATTTTCCACCCCAATGCTTGCTTGTTCCTTTTGAGAAGGCAAAGAAGTTATTCTCTTGCAGTGGTTGTCAGTTGATGAATCACAACCTGGATATCGCCCCATTTTCCAAAAACGCATACTTCAACCTCAACTGGAGGGCTCGAGCTCTAACTGTCAGTTCCCTGTTCGCCACCGCCACAGGTAGGATTTCTATTTTTCCTCCAATACCCTCGTACTAAGCCTCATGCACTGAGGTCTCGTTGTTCCTCTGGCACCCGATAACCTCCGAGGTTACACTGCAGACTTCGTCGTCGGCAACCGTCTCTTCAAGAATCTGCATCTATCATAGCGCACTCGCCATTACCATCTCCTCCGAAAGACATGTCTTTTTACTCGAAGGAAAGATATTGAGTTCAATACATTCCTAAATGTGAGCTGTATAACCCCATTCTCGCAGCTTTATTATGGCATTCAGCAATGCAAGAATGGTCTCCAATGATGGGCACATGATTATTCCCATCGCCACCGCTCCGTCGCGTACGACAAAGTCCACCGGGTAGAATCTATCCACTCAGATTAACACGTCCTCAATGGTCCCCTTTTGGCATCTTATCAGACTCCATCTACTAGTGATTAGCAGGATGGACGGGTTTTGGGCTTCACCCAAACTAAGTCGCTTGCATGGAATACTACAACAGTTCACACTAGCTCCCAAGTCTAATAAAGGCTTTCTCCACGCAATGCCTCGAATATTAAACCGAGATTGTGACATCCCAAATTTATATTCACTCGAGTCTCAGACCTCAATGATAAGACTCACTTGCTCGCCGTAAAGGCCTTCTTTGCGTTTACATTAAACCTCTTTTACAAGGCATAAGTCCTTCGTAAATTTCAGATGTGGGCATTTGTTCGATCATGTAAAGGAGAGGAATGTTAATTTACTGCCAGAAAACCTCTAACATTTATGTTCGTTAATCTTAATTTTTCTTCTGAGAGCCCGTGGAAATCTGAGGGGGTACATCGTTTCACCCTTCTCTATCTACGACCGATCTTCTCGCGGGCGGTCGCGGCACCGTAGGGGCTGATTCGCTAAAGTTTGGATCGCCGGGTCTCAGCTTTTACCACTTCAAAGTCACCAACGCTTTACTTCATCAATTCTCGTGATTCGGGATCATCAATGGTTTCCATTTCATGCACTCCTTACGTTGTTTGACTCGAGAACCCTTCCTTTTTCTCGAACCCTCGCAAATTACAGGGTCGGATAACCTGAAACTCGAGTGCATATTGTCCAGCTCGCTGGAGTGAGCTCTCAACTGCCTAATTTTTGCTAGTCCGACATTCGCACCTGTTTCTACAAATGTGCCTACCACTTTACTTAAATTGTGGATCGCCTTCAACCCAGAAGATATTTGAGGCAGGTCGCCAAGGTGTCAGCGGAGCCAACCGTCACGTGTTCTCGAGGACATATGCAGGGGTTTTGGCTTCCATGACATGTTTGGATGATTTCTCTCCAATTGTGGTTATGTGTTGCCATGGAGCATCTATGGGTGGTTTATTTTGAGCCAGATTACCGGCATGCTCTAATAAAGGTTCTGTGACGACTATTTTATTCGATAATCAAACAAGTCAGATGAGATGCAGTAACTCATTTACCGCTTGCATTTTTGCTAGCTTCATTTCCAGCCTCCAACCTTCGAGTCAAAGTGGTCAATTTGCTTTCATCTCCGTGTCTCTGGAAGTGCATAAATGCCCCCCCTGTGTGGTTCAAGGCTTCGATCTTCTACTCTCGGATTCGGCTCATCCCATGCCTTGAGGTTTCGCCACATAGTTCAAAAAGTCCATGGCCTCATCCGGTGTTTTTGCTCGGTGCTAGTTGCTTCATGGCGGAGACATGCCATCATAAAAATGGTTCTGCCTCCATGCATCAGAAACCATGGTGTGGGCATGCATTGATGGTCTCGATGAATCTTTCCCGACAACGATAAAACTTCTCATTTATGGCAGTAGGTGTAGATCTGTCTCTTCAAGCTGTTAGTCTTTGTGGCAGAAGAATTTCTTCAAAAAATTCGACTTGAAGATCGGCCCGATTTCTAATCGTTCTACGACCTCGATTGAATTGAGCCATACTTTGTCTTTGTCGCGAGGTCAACGGGAATGCCTTGACTTGAAGCGACTCCATGTCGGTTATTCCCTCCTTAAAGTTATGCATACTTCCTCGAAATCCAGTATGTGTGAATATGGATTTTCATTCTCCATACCATGAAATGTAGGAAGCGAGGCCTTGAGTAGGGTCTCACATCCTCGGCCGGGAGGTATGATGCGGAAGGATCACTCACTGGGAGGGTGTATGTGTTCCTTAAGTCGATGCGTATGTCGTTTGATTCATGGGAGGTGTTTGTTGACTTCTGTTGTTCCTCGGGTAGAGGTCCGTTTTTAGTCCTTTGTGCACACTAATTTCACAGCTTTGATCAACTGGTGCACTCACTCTTTACAATCTACACATTATCCCTCTCTATCGATCTTTATAAACACATTACACAAAAATGAGACTGAAGAACACAAACAAACTTGCTAAAAGGTCGGTGTTAGATAAAACAAGCGGCGCGAATCTAACTTGATTGTAGTAGGTAAGTGAAGAAAACTTGTAGTTTCTGCACTTAATTCAAAAGGTACGAAGGTCTGACACTTGTAATGTGGATTACAGAGTACACATCAACTCATCATCGTAGTTTGGCACCATCCCGTGGCGCCATTTTGATTCGTTCCGCGGTAGGGTGATCACGAATCAACAAAATTTATATTCTAAGTTCCTCCTCTTTGCGAAGTAGTCGAAACTGCTGCGATATGGCGATCTAGAATTCGAACACGGGGATGGGTTTTCATCCCACGAATGACTTGCATCAGTGTTTGAAAATGGTGAGGCTTTTTGTTTGGATTTTCGGATTTGTTTAAAAACAGTGGGGGTTGTATGTTCACTGAATAACTGTAATGGTTTAAAGTGAAGTGTGAAATGGTAACTTTGAGGCTTGGTCGGCTTGATAACATAGAATTTATTAAAGTGTCCTCGGGTTATATCCTCGCATTAGGGAAAATGACATATAGTCAAAGCCAAAACCAGATCTTTGTTTAGCTATAAAACCTAACCCTAGAACCACTCCTATTTGAGTCAACCCAAGTATTAAGCATTTAAAGTCCCATTCAGTTTGAAACCACAGCCTTTAACCTGGAATTTCGATTGGCTGTGAAGTGACATCTAAAGGATGTCGTGCATCTAACATTAAATGCTGAACCCTAAAGCATGACAGTATTGACGAGGAAAGACATTAAATGGCATTAAACCCTAGATTGGAAAGTTGGGAACCATAAAATGCTGTACTTGTAACATTAGCATGAGAGACGACTGTGACAGCCCGAAATAAGCTAGCAGCCCTCCTCTTCAAAGCTATGAGGCTTAGCCAGAGCATCCATGAGAGTTGTCTCATCCTCGAGGGTGTTTGTGACCCAGAAAATGAAAAGAAAGAGGAGAGAGAAGAGAGCAAATAGAACCACAAATGAAAACTGCGAAAAAGCGTATTTAGTGAAAGTTGCTTAGGGTTACAAGTTTGTGGGGGTTTATATGGTCTGACCCAAAGTGTGAAAATACAAAAATGCCTAAAATATTGGCTTATAAGGAATGAGGTGGTAATATATCAAAATTTAAGCTATGCGAGTTTGGCTGGCATAGCGAAAATTTACATAACCTAGTGAGATTTCGTTAGCTGACGAAATTCTACGAGAGATAGCGAGTGAAATTTGGCTATCATGATGAATTCGCTAGCTAGCGAATTTCGCCTTCTTGAAAAATTTTTGTGAATAAGCGAAATTGGAAAATTTATTTAGGCACGGTAAATTTATTAAATTAGTGAGAATTTAGCTAGCACCTAAGCGAAAATTCACTATTTAAGCTGGGTTATGAAATTTTCGCTATGATTGCGAGGGAATTTTCTCAATCCAGCCCAGAAATTTTATGAAATCATAATCTTGGGTTCAACTCCTGCCTCTGCTTTGCTCTTGCATCCCTCTTTTCTTTCTTGCATCCCTTTCCTTCAAAATTCCACTTCACATTCCCTCATTTTTAATGGATGAAGACATAGTGAATCTTCAGTATTCGACACGTATCTTAACATCAGATTTGAACTAAATGGCTGAGAGATGCCTTGAAGACCTGCGAGAGTACCAAAAAGCAGGCTTCGAAATGGCATCGGTGGTACTAAGTGGACCTACACCGTCAGTGGATTAATTGATATGATTAGTCTTAAAAGCACCCAAAAACCTATCTTGAATATGGTTGAAATAGCACTTTTTGGGCACTAATCGACCAAGTTAGGCAAAACCCACGAAAAATTTTGATTCTGAAAATGGGTCCAGTTACTGAAAAAATGAAACATTTAGTATAACGACTTTATAGAAAAGGAACTTGACAAATGCTTGAACATCACAAATGGGCTTGCACAAAGTACAAAGAATAAATACAAAGCCACTTCCTCTGCTAACTCTCCCCAGCCTAGAAACATCTCGTTGTCCCAGAAATGGGGCTCGGATTGGAAAATTACGAAGTATTACCTCATGATGAGATGTGATCATTCTTTGGATAGGAGACCCTTAAAGTTTCCATCGACACCTTATTCCTCCGTTTGGACTTCAAATAAACAAGTTAGGAGAGAGAAGAAAAGAGAGGAAAAAGTGACCCGGTTAAGACATTTTTTAAAATTACACTTTCATAATAATCTCATTTTAAAATTACACTTTCATAATAATCTCAAAAATGTTCTTTCTAGCCATATTTGGATTCTAAACTCTCTAATCTTTCAACGGTACCAGAGCGACTAAAGCAGTTCGGATGAAAAGTTATGGCCCGAAACAAAATTGGGGTAAAAATGTAGAACATAGCATAGCGAAAATTTTGCTATGTACAATAGAAAATTTTGATTTTTTTTTAAAAACAAAAATTAGTGTAAATAAAAAAATAAAAACCTTTTTTTAACAAAATTATTTTTAAAATCCATGATAAATAAAATAATAAAAAAACAAACGTTATTTTTTAATTTTTTTTTTATTTTACCTTATACGTGCTGTTTGTCGTTTTACGGCTCCTTTGTTCTTCAAGCAATCCATTTCGCTAGCTTAGCGAAATTTTGCTAAGCTAGCGAAAATTCCATCAAATTTTCGCTATAGTTGCGAAAACTTCCCATCTTCATTTATGCTTGCAATTTCTTCCAATTTCTTATTCCGACTTCAAAAATTTACACAAGCGCAAAAAAATTAATGCTAAAAATTAAGAAAAATTGCGAAGAAGTAAATTAATCTAAAAACAAGAAATTAACTAAAAATTATAGAAAATCTAAAAAAGAAAAATTAAAAGAACTCAAAATAAAATACGATAAAATAAAACAAGCAAGAAAAATTAAAACAAAAGTGGGAAGTATGCTCCCCCGAACCCTTCCTTAGGCCTTTGGAGAATTCTTTGGAGCTATCCGAGACTCAATCTGGGAGTTGGTGCTCTAATTCCAGTGACACGAACCAACCACTTTGTCATGCGATGTGAGCAGCTTCCATTGTTTTTGATGTAGTGACAAAGTTCTGTACAAAGGCCACTAATCTATTGAAGTTTTGCATGGCCGGCAGTGATGGGTTGGACTTAGCCTTGGGAAGCGGTGGTGCGGGTGTGGCCAGGAATATAAGCTTGGTGAGTGGAGGGACTGCGCGTGGGCATTTGGTGGCTTAAGCGTGGCACTTGGATTGATTTCATGGGAATTGATTTAATGATAGGCGCTTGGGTCCCACTTCCCTTTGTTTCTTGTCCCTTTGTTTTTATCCTCGGTCGACAATGGGGAGGTTGCTTCCTTCTTCTCCCCTGACGGACAAGCCTGGCGAGGATTCAAAATTTTCTACCAGGCCTTCTTGTGGCTGCTGTAGACACAGCTCCTCCACCATGGTGCCACTTAGGCACTCTTCCTCTTGACTCTCTTCCCCTTTTTGATCAAGCTAATGGGCAAGCTTTGAAATTATTGAACATTCTGAAATTTGTCAAATTGATGACCCATTTACTTTGAAACCCGTCTAATTTTTAATTTCGGGGTTCTCCACGGCATGGATTTTGGCTCTGATTGGGCATTGAATTCCTTTTGTTACACCACGGCATCACCATTTAGTTTGGTAGGTCGGAATGCTTTTAGCTCCAAGCTGGAGAAATTAATTATGTGGTGGTTGTGGTGGTGAGGGATGGAATTATCTTTGTGGAGGCACCATGTGGGGTACTCATCAATTGAGTCTCTATAGTCCCTCTTAAGACCTATTTAGTTTGGATTTCTCCCAAAGGGTTGCTGATTTGCCATGCAAGGTTCCTCTGATCCCTCATTGTCATATATGCTCTAGGGTTACTCTCCCTTGAATACTCATATGTTTCTCCTGTTCTATTTGATCCTGATCAATTTCTCCATAACCTTAAATGAGCGCACTGAAATTTTAATCCATTGGAGCGTGTTCTCCTACGGCAAATCTGAGGCAACCCGGACAGCACCAAACAAAAAAATCACCTTAGTAGCTCTTTTTTTCCGCAGTGAATTGAAATAAAAATAATAAGCGGCGGTAAAAGGATAAGCGAAAATTCACGGCCCCAGCGGTGAGGATCCCTAGTGTTCCACGGCTCGTCAGGTACACTTAGGCACCATCCGACATGACGGCCATTTGATTCGTGCCTGATGGGGTGATAGGAATCAAAAAATTTGTATCCTATATTCCTCCTCACTATAGTAGTCAAGCTACTCTACGATTATAGTGGTCTAGGGTCGAACACAGGGATGGGTTTTCTTCTTACAAATGATTTAAGTGAAGTCGAAAATGGTGAATTGGTTTTGTAGTTTAAGGTGGTGATAAACTTGATGGAGTTCCAGTGGTTTACAAGCGAAAATAAATAAAATAAAATGTAAATAGAACTCCTTGAAGTTTTTGGGCCCTTGGTTTAGGGTTTTAAGGCCCAACTAACATGTCTCGGGTCTTTTTCCTCGCATTGGGGAGCATGACATATAGTCATTTCCCAGTAGATCTTCATTGGCTAAAAACTAAACCTGTGATTTTCCCTTTGAAATATGACATTTAACAAACATTCATGGTCTGAGGCCGGTGAAAACCTACCTCCTGGACTCATCTCACAATAACAAATAGAAGGCAACTAATGGATATCACTGAATCTAACAATAAGCATCCAATGAACCACAAAAGATTGCGAATCTTTGGTCGATCAAGATGCATTTAAATTTAAACCTAGAGTGAGATAGGAACATAAATGAAAATAAATTGCCTACGATAAAACAAAGAATTTGTCAGTTTACCTCGAATCCAACCCGATAGCCTGCTATTCAAGGAGGAAGAGGTCTGCCAAGCATCCTCTGAGTTGTCATCCTCGGAGAGTGTTTGGAAAATTGTAGAGAAATGAGAGAAAGAGGAGAGATAAGAGAAAAGCTATGGCCTAAAATGAAAGAGATTGTGTCTGAAAGATTGAAAAGTTAGGGTTACAATTAAAGTTGTAAGGAGCTTATATAGTGGCAATCGTGAAATGACAAAAATACCTAAAATATGAGATTACAATAGGGACAAATGGTAATTAATCAAAAAACGTGGTCGTTGGAATCAAAAACATCAAAAACAAGTGAAGATTTTTATTATCTGGGGAATTTCGCTATCATAGTGAGAATTACAAGGCATGTAATCTAGAGCTTCGCTATGCTGCAATTAATTTTAAGCTAAGCTAAGCGAAATTTCGCTAACAGCGAAAATTTTATATGAGCCCAAATATGCCATGCGAAGTCACTTGTTCTCTGCGTCTTTTGTTCCATTGGCAAGCGCTGTTCCCTGCGTCCAGCAAATCACATCCTGCCCGACTTGCTATTTTTTTCTCTATTTTCTTCACCTTTGAAATTCTTTATTCTGACACTTAAATTGATATAGACCATATGAAATTGATGGAAATCAACCCGTATGGTTATGATTGGATTGACACGATAATTTGGCTTCCACTTCTGCCAAAACTCTAGCAGCCTCGGAATGCGATTAGAGTCTGATAGGGACAGAAAATGGCAATTGGGTTAATTATAACAATTAGTACACAAAAAGCGCTCAAAACCTATTAAAAATGGGGTTCAAAATAGCACTTTTTGGGCACTAATCAGCTGGTTGCAAATAGGTTTGGTGTTACGACACAATACATTCTTGTTGCGATAAGAACAAGACTACTACATCTAAATTTTTGTCCGCATTGTAGAAGTGCATCCATGACGAGAATCCAAAGAAAGAGCTCGAGCAATTCGCAGCAAAAGGCTACATGCTATGACGAGGCTAGCGACGAGTGAAAACTTCTATCGCGTGGAGACTTTCTATGTCGCGACAAATCCTGACGATTTAGACCTGTTTGGGGATCAGCGACCCGATTAATGAAGTGCAGCCCGACATTGAGAAATTACGTAAATGAAGCGCATACAGGCCTTATGCCCGGCTGTAACTCGACACGTCTTGGTAGTTGAAGACTCTTGTATATTTCATTTTTTTCTTTTATTTTTAATTTTTTTTTAGTAGAGTTAGTTTCAGTAGAGTTTCAATGTAGATTTTATTTGGTGTTCTTTTAGATTTATAGATTTGGGTTTTGTTGAATGGTAAAGCCAAGTTGGAGTACTGTAAAATCATCTTTCATTGTGTATGATTTCAATGGAGGATGGAAAGTTTATGGAGTTCATTTATTTGAATTTGTTTATGATTTCAATGAATTTTCCTAATCAGTTTGTCACTGATATGAGTGAACCAATTTTTAAAAGTTGAGCTCTTTGGAAATGGGTCAATGATGATAGTCATTTTTATGTACAAGGTGGAAGAACACCTTAATTAGAATTCTTGAATTTATTTGATTGATATTGTTTTTTAATTTATTTGTTCCTAGTACTAGTCTGCAGGTGGCACCTAAACGGAGTCTGTATCTTACTTTGATTTCTAGGAAGCCCTTTGCGTGACACAGAGATAGAGAATCCTGAGGGTATAGAGCTGTTCTTTATGCGTATGGTAGACTAATACTAAGGAACTAATGAACTCTTATGGGTTACTCAAATAGATCACCAACTTACTCGTAATTTGAGATAGTTGAATGAAGTATCAGTTTAATCACTCAGAGGTATCTTCTCTTTCTACTGAATTGATTATGATCCTGTGTTAGCAAAGATCTAATATAGGATATGGAAAATTTCATCAAAACTTAAGGATGAGGTGTCAATCAAATTGGAGAAGGATTGTAATATCACATCTCTTAGAGTGAATTCTCCGATCCTGAATCTGGGGTATGAAATCCTTGAGAAAAGGAAAAATACTTAAATCTTATAAAGAGGGTTATAAATTACATGTAATTGATTAGAATCATGTCTCAGAAATGAATATGAACCTTTAATCAGTGAAAAGTATGGTTAAGGGAGAAATCCAAACTATACTACCATGCATCTTTGACAAACTTAGTTTTCCAATTTATGGCTGAGCTATGAATCGATAAGATGCAGAAATTGATTATTACTCATTGATCTATATCTAGTTTTCTCTTTACTCGATGAATTCTCAAACCCATTTTTGGTGGTATTTTTCTGTGTATATTAAGGAATTGAATCTAGGACTAAAATTCTTTTTAGTCATATCATCATCATAATGGTAGATTTCAAATAGTAATGATATTGAGTAGTTGGAGTAGTTAGTCTTTGATATATCATCATTCCTCGTGGGAACAATATCTAGACTTTAAATAACCACTTTTATTACTTGTACGACCTGTACACTTATAGTAATTAAGACCAACTCAAATTTTAATGAATACATTTTACAAAAGGAGCAAATCAATATTTTCATCTACACAAGCATCTTGCTAACAAGTTTTTGGCGTCATTGCCAAGGAATGAATAGTTCTTGATTGACAGTATTAGAAGTTTGGCATACATAGATTGCATCATACAGTTTGGTTTGTAACAAGTTTTGTGTAGTGAGTGGATTAGCTAATGATCGGATTTAATTGACATAGTCATAACTTGTTTTGACGACAGTCACATGTAAAGGTCTTAACAAGTTTTTGGCGTCGTTGTCGGGGATTAGCTAATAGTCCTTTGGTGGCAGAGTCATAACTTGTTTGAATAGCTTGGTATATATAAAAAGGTCTTAACAAGTTTTTGGCGCCGTTATCGGGGATTAGCTAATAGTCCTTTGGTGGCAGAGTCATAACTTGTTTGAACAGCTTGGTCTATATAAAAAGGTCTTAACAGACACCACTCCCTGAAATCATGTCGCGACACTACAATTTTCTATCCCGACCTGATATCTCTTGGCCTTAACCAAACTCTGTCAGACCTGTTCTCTAAGTCGTGGCCAGTCTCGTCACTTAGAGGAAACCTCTGTCGCCTAAGAGAGCCTATGTCGCGACATCGTCACGACAGAGAACTAGAACCCTATCGTAACAAGGAAAACCATGTGGTAATTTCTACTCTTAAAATCGAGAACCATGTCGCGACCAGAATTCTGTCGTGACCTGAAAAGCCGGGATGAACTTTGTGGCGGCCGGGAATCCTATCCTGACAGATAACCGGTGGCTTGTCTTGGTATTTCTCGCACTCTGTCGTGACCAGAAATCCCCTGTCGCGACCCAAACATGCAGTAGCCTATTTTTGGCATTTCCTGCACCTCCAACTATCTCTCAATGCATTTAATTCAATACTACTACCTCTATACATATTATAAAGGCAGTATAAAATCTGGGAAAACTTTCCAACACAATATTGAACAAGTCATAATAGGTTTGTGCAGCTTCTCATTTACATAAAACTGGATAAACTATCAAAATTTCTGAATTACATGACTAAGCCATAATCTGCCCAGCACTACAACTAAGATCTTGGATGTGTTTCATCTCTGGTGTACCTCAATAAAATATTTTCCCATGACGGGAGTGAGCAATGCCCGGTAAGAAAATCTCTGCAGGCTACTCCATAGAGCATACGATACCATGTTCACACATTCATACATTCAAGTAAAACATGCACATTTCTACATGAATGTCACCACCTTATCTCTGTCTGATCTCTTAGACTCTCTTGTCATATGCCATGTATGAAAACTTTTTTTCAAACCAAAAGATTTTTTTTTTATAAATCATTCCATTGGACAACCTCATATAGTTCCTTCAGAGTGAGCTTCTTGCTCAGTATGTTTGAATGACCCTCGGTCAGTTCATTGGACAACCATCGATATCAAAACCTGTTTGAGACAACCTCAGATGTCAAAATACTTTGAATGACCTCAGATGTCAAAACATCTTGAACAACCTCTATGTCGAAACATGTTGGACCTTCCAGAAATCAAATTTGTTTATTAACCATATAATGCACTCCCACTGACCGTTTCCGCGTGATATCCCTTGTGCATATGCGTCGCGATCTGCATGATGACCGCCATGTTACATGCATAATGAAGCTACATCTGACATTCATAAATCATGCTTCATACCAAGCATCATGTTACTATATATTAAACATACATATATCAACATCAGGTTTACGTAATTTGCATGTCATTCAAAAAAGCAATCAACATGCAAACTGGATTTTTTTTTCATTCTTCAACCCAGAAAACAACATACATAGTCAGCATGTCAATCTATAACCAGCCTTGACACACAACCAGGATCATCATACTCAGATCCCATAAAGCAGTAAGTGCGATCAGTTAAAAGCGCAGTGCGGAAACTACGGACCTGACGATCAAACTTCATGAATAGTTTCCAGCAAGCGTTTGCAAACCAGCCCTCTTGGGGCTAAGCCCATGGCCATTGAATGGCCCTTAGACCAAGAATATCCAAAGTAGGAGAGAACCCCTACCTCTTAGAGCGTAGGCAAACTTCACTCCTTATTCGAAGAAATTTCCCGTTCGGTAACTAGAAGCGCACTGGTACTGGTTCCTCCTCCCTTTTCTTTTCTTCTTTCTTTCTTTTTATTCTTTTCCTATCTTCTCCCCCTTACTCTCTTTATCCTGTACTCATTTAGTGCAGTGTATAACTCATGCAATCCTTTACACTGGCATTTTCCCTTCCCTTCATCATACATTTAACGCATCTGTATCATCTCATGCATGGTATGACACTTGGCGCTTCATATGCTGCGTGTCTCCATGTATTACCGCCGCGACTACCTTCATGCCGTAATGACCGCCCTTATCGTTTGCTCCATTTTCCTGTCGTGAAATTACGATAGTTTCGAAATTCAAACATGAATTTGACTATGTACTAGATTTCATGAGGCGAACTAAGCGGTGTGGTATGTGTCGATCATCAGAGATCTAGAAAATTTCGGGCTTGCAATAGCACGTATTGTAGCAGTGGTCTGATGTTTCACTTTACTTGGGTTTCATTCTTCCACGATTAATGCCCCGAAGTGTAATTTTGAACCACATATTAGATGGGTTTGAGTGCTTTTGCGCATTAATCATGTCATTATACGATTAGTGTTCTAGTCTTCTTAGTAGTACTTATGCCATTTAAGTATTTTTGGGTTTGTTTCACGGGCTTTTGCGCACTTACGGAGTTCAATGTCTGAGGATGAATGATGATTCATGAAGTTTGAACTGAAGTCTCGATAATGTCGACCCCGAATCAATAGAAAACCAAGGCAAAATGAATGTATTACCTTTTACCTTTATTTATTTACACATTACCTTATTTACCACATTTTATTTTTACATTTGTCAGAGGCGAGGCAATGCGGGTGAAGGATCGGTAAAGTGGAATTTTAAGCTAAGCTTGCGAAAATTTTCTCTAGGATTCTGAAATTGTAACCTTGGCGAAGATTTCGCAACCTTAGAAAACACCAGAATTCGCTAGACGTGATTTCGCTAGCATTTCCTTAGCGAAAAAACCTGATTCTTCTCCACCCAGAATTTCGCTAGCTTAAGCGAAATTTAAGCTAGCTAATGGCCACCATCGCCGAGTTTCATGTTTTAAGCTGGAGCACGGTGATTTCGCTAGTTAGCGGAGATTCCTCGACCTAAGCGAAAATTGATGCCTCGTCATGTTTTGTAATTAATGCAGAAGCAGGCTCAGGCAGTGTATTACTCTTATTATCCTTTAACTTAGCCGAGGTTGATAGGTTTTTGGTATTTTCATACCTTGAGGAGGCACATATAAGCCCTCTTGTTTGTAACCTAAGTGAAGGAGTGGAGGAACAATTTGGGAGAAGATATTTTTGTAGTTTTTATTTTTGTAAATAAAGTCTTTTATTTTTAGAGTTTGCTTTTATTTCTTTTCTCTCTTCTCTCTTCTTTCTCAACTCGGTACGCCAGGCTTACACTCTTGAGGATGACAACTCAGAGATGTAGCTCGCCTCTTTCTTTGAAGAGAGGAAGGAAGCTGGCAGGTGGTGGGGCATATGTGTTGTCATCTTGCATTAAAAGCTACGAATTAAGTGCTGTTATCAGCTCTTATATTCTCAAATAGTTGCATAACATTTGGATGTTATTGATTTGGCCAATACTCTCCATGCTTTAGAATTTGTTGTTCTTTAGATGGTTTTACGAGCCTACGAGATAATATTTACATGTTAGGGTTCTTCAAATTAGGGTTAAATAACATTTCTTTGTTATTATTTGTGATACTCTCCATTACTTTTAGGATGCGGTGCTCGGGTGAGAGATGCTGCTTTGTTGTTCTTTAGATGGTCTTTACGAGCCTCTGAAATGATAATTTAATGTTAGGGTTTTAAACTAAAAGGGGCCATAACTGCATCCTACATGTATTGACTCAAATAGGAGTTGTTTCATGGGTGAGGTTTGCTAGTTAAACATAGATCGGTTATGCCGGGGACGCTATGGGTTGCTTGTCATGTAGCGAGGATAAAACCCGAGGACACTTGTTTGCCACGGCTTGCCAAGTTAGTGACCTAATTCTTCAAATTGCTTTTTCACCTTTAACTTTCAGTTTTACAATTCTCAGTTTCAAACCATTCCTTGTTTTTTGAAACATAATTCCAAAGAGTCGAATAAGCCTTACCTTGGTATGATGCAAACCATTTTAGGATGGCTTATCCCAGTGTTGACCACAGACCCTTTATCTTTATGATAGCTTGACTACGGCGGTAGTAGGAACAGGTGTATATAAATTTTGTTGATTTTAGCTCGAGCTTTCTTGTGGCACGAATCATTCACTCTTTAAAAATTTCGATCTGGGAATTCACACACACGTAGACATGATCCTGTCGTATCATGATCCATTTAACATTCAATGAAGTATTCCCGCATGTCACGCGGGTGATCCGGGTTCGATCCTCGGCAACGACGCCATAAAACTTGTTTGCCTTTTTCTATATAGACTAAAAACCCCTCAAATTAACATAGTTACAAGAGCCTTACACTTCTCTTGCACCCATGTCACTTTGGATAAATTTGCTTAATTAAATAATTTTGTCTTGATGTTTAGGATTTCAAAATTGGGTTTAGTCTATATCTTGCAAATTCTGCAGGTCATATAAGTAGTAAATCTGAATGTAAGTCAGGTATCATTTACAGTTAATGAGAATTAGAGATCAATTACCCCAACTACTAAAGTTCTATGCTATTTGAACTAAAAAGATTGATAGTGAAAGTTTATCTAAAAAAATAATAGATCCTAGACTAGTAACTAAAAAATAGAGACTGCAATAACATGAAAACAACCAAAAACATAAAGAACAAAATACTGAATCTAATATGTTTCCTGTGATAAACGAAAACTATCAGTGAATTCTGATGAAGCGATGAATTCCTACGCAATACATTGCTCTATTGTATTGATGGATGCGGATTTGTCGAATTGCCTAAATGTTGCAGTTGGATTTCTCATATTCCTTCAGTTAGAAGCTCTTGCTTCTCCCGAAGTCGAATCGAGACAGGTTACTTGTGACTTCTTTTCTTGCAAGATCTAGGTATTTTCTTTCTCGATGCTTCACACCCGTTTCTTTATATGGCTGCGAGCTTTTGCTTTCCTTCTGAAATTTTTGCAGTTCTACCATAATTGGTGGCTCATCAGCTGCAAATCTATTGGATTTCGTCCTTTCCCTTGATTAGATCTCGGTAGCGATTAGAACTTCCTTTAGATTGGTGAACTCTCACGATTATTTATATGTTGTCTCTCCTCCCGGCTTTAATGATGGCGAATGGGTTTGTCAGGCCAATTTCAGGCTCGATGGTTCATGATGGTAGTCCTAACATACCCATAAGAGAATGCTCTCGACTCTCGGAATCTCCATCTACATTTCACGCGAGAGGGCATCCTAGAAATCGAGCAGATCCTCCTTAGGCGGGTGATGATGCTTGCCATTGGGAACTTATCGATTCAAAAGCGACCTGATAAGTAATTCCACATGAATAAGCTTTCTCCATATTTTTTGCATAAAAAGCGTAACTAGTGGCCATATCCAAATCCGGTAGGCGCGTTCCAATTGCGCATTACGATTAAAGAAATGGAGCAGATCACGTCTGACCATAATTGCTGATGAAGCAGAAGAAATGAATTCGAGAAATTTGTCGTTTACATAAATTTTAAAATAATTTAAGAAGAAAATAATAGAAATAAAAAATCCGGCTCAAATCGTTTTACGCACGGTTACTGATTCGGATCGAAAAAGAATTTACTAAGAATAAAAATAAAAATGAAAATAAAAAAATAAAATTCTACTCTAAACTATACACTGAGTTCCTCTCCTTTCCCACTTTTACGGGTAGTGAGACGGGGCTTCTTTATTATTCCTAACAACGATATTTATAAGTGTCAAAAAGAAAATGGGCCTAATCTTAGCTACAGGTGGAATTCCCAAAGAAAGCCAGGTTTATTGTCCTGGAGTCGTGACCTCAGTGAGATGTCGCTGACACGGATTTCTTTTTGTTCTTGTTCGATTCTGCGACCTTGTTACACTTATGTTGCGACCGGGTTCCTTCTTAGCTTCTTGGATTAATGAGTACATAGCATCGTTTGATGACCTTGTTTTGCCTCGGTGTTTCTCAAGTTGATGCTTGTGAGCCGCGGGTTTCATGTCGCTGACCTCGTTAATCTTTCCCTTGTTCTAAATTCGAGTCATGACTGAAGTTAAGTGGGGACTCCTCTTCTTGTTCTTGTTGCGTCGCGACCTCAGTCTTAGGTTGTAACGCTACATTTATTCAGCGCCTATGTTCTAGGTTGTGACTTCCTTTTTCTCGTCGCAACCTTGTTTGTGGTCTTTTGCCTTCACATGTTTCAAATTTAAGTTACGACCTCAAGGTGATGTCGCGACCTCTTTTGATGTTCATTTCCTTCTTAAATTGTGACCTCGATTCTTTGTTGCAACCCCGTTCCTCCTTCGACCTCATTCGGTCGCGGCAAAGGTGATGTCATGATCTCATGTTCTTTATTTTTACGGTTGCATGTAGTCCAGTTGCTCAAGTAGTTGCGACACAGTTTCTTACACTTCCCGATTCTTCTTTAGGTCGCGACTGAATGAGTGGCGCGACATCGTTTGTGGTCATGATTAATAAAGTGGTCGCAACTTCGAGTTTCTTGGCCGAGACTCCGTTTGGCTTAACAGGTTCGCGACCTGGCACTGTTCTTGACTCTTAGTTTTGGTTGCAACTTTAATCTCTCGGTTGAGACTCCAGTTCCCTTTTTCATGTCGCGACCTCAACGGCACATCGCGACCTCAAATGGAGCCCTTCATTTAAAAACTAGTTGCAACTTCATTTTCTTGCAGAGACCTCCCTTGTGGCTTCATTTATAGACCCACGTCGCGACCTCAAATGTCTTCAATTGGCATTGCGACATCAGTGTGGTTGGTCGTGCCTGATAGGTGTGGAATGTGGTATATCCTAAATCCTCTTGCCATAGTAAAACTGCTGCTTGATGCTAAGCGCTCACAAGGTCGAACACAGGGATGGGTTTTCTTCGTACAAATGGTTTGCAGTGATTCAAAAATGGTGAATTTGGTTTTGGATTTTAAGGTTTGGGTAAAAACAGGGGAGGTTGATAGTGTGCAAATTAAAATTAAAATGAAGAAAAATAAGAAAAAGAAATCCTTGAAGTCTCGGGCCACTGAGCTTAGTGTTCTAGGTTAACCAACATGTACTCGGGTCTATAACCTCGCATTTGGGAGCATGACATATAGTCATTTCCCAAATCGGATCTTCATTAGCACAAAACTATAGACCCTTAGATTTCCTTTTGAAAGATGGCATTTTAATTAGGCATAAATATCACAGCGGTGAAAACACATCTGAAGCCTACCCCAGAGATAACTAAGCGAGGAGACAGCCCCAACCCCAGGCATCAGTGGATCTAATGAAACTATCACGAAAAGCTTGCCAAATACACATTAAGGAGGGCATGCTTAAATTTTTAACCTATGGTGAGAAACGGAGCACAAATACCCTTAAACACCAACATGAAGAGCATGTGAGAACATGCGACACCAGCTTAGGCACCTAGTGGCCTTCCTTCAAGGATGGGAGGTTTAACTAACATCCTTTGATTTGTCATCATCGAAGGATGTTTGGCCTTAGAAAATGGAAAGAAAGTGAAGCGGAGAGGGAGGCTTGAGCGGGAGGAGCGGAAGCTTACAGATCCTTTATTGATTGATAAGTGATTGATTCTTACAAACCTTGACTCTCTAAAAGCATATGCGATCGAGACGAGGGAAATTACAAAAAAAAACTGAAACTAAAGCTATTACAAGGGTTAAAATAGGAAAAACCAAAAGCGTAACAAAACAACAAAGCGTGAATAAGCTACTTGAGGGGAAAGGAAATTTGTAGGTGGAGCGGTCTTGTGGAGAGCGAGCAGTGCTCGCGGGAAAAGCATGCTGCGGTGGTGCGATTTCTTACGTTTTTACGCTGTTCTTTCCTCCTGGTCTTTGATTTGCAATGTTGAGTTTGACTTGAATTGTCGTGCTTGGATCGACTCGATGAATTTTGACATGGTAAGCTTGCAAAACTCTGAGAATTTTCCATAAAATCACGATCATTAGAATATAGTAGGGACCTTAATGTGAAAATCGGGTTAATTAGAGATAGTTAGTACCTGAAACGCTCCAAAACCTATAATAAATAGGGTTCAAAATAGCACTTTGAAAACAATCACACCCCATTTCATTGCTGAGTCCCTTAGCGATGAAAGAAGAAAGAAAGAAAGAAGAGGCATCTGAAATTATAACAAAATTATATTTACAAAGGTTCAGCAGTTCAAAAGGTTGTGAAGAAGTAAATGCTAACTCTCATTAGAAAATTACAGAAACTTAGCCCGATAACTATCTCGAGAATGAATGCCACTCTGAGTGGTATCAGGCCTCCTTCTTAAAGACTCAACCAAGACTTACGAAAATCTAAGTGTTTTGGTGTGGTTGCACGATAAGATTTGCAAAGCTACTTTCCCCAAACGAACCTCTTTGCTTGATACCTTGAAGCCATTGACTGACCTAAATAGATTCAATTCCACTTATTTCTCCCTTCTATTGTATTGTAGGGTGCAATCTTTAGCTTCGACTTCACCAAGTCAGGTGTAATGGGGATCCTAGATGACTCCTGACCAACTAAGGTTTAGGGCATGTCGAGTCAAAAGGATCTTTCAACCACAAACTACAGGTTTCTGGACTTGAATGGTTGAGAATCCAGCACCTGGCTGTAACTCCACCTAATATCCACGGAGTGTAGCGAGCACTAGTCGGTGACTCCCAAACCAGGTTGACAGGGCACCCGAGGCTTTAAGGATTTCTCCATACCCCTCGGACCGTACTCGGGTTTCAAGGCAAAGCGGCGCGGCTTTACTTATCTCTTTTCTTTTTCTTTTGTCATTTCTTTTTCTTTTGGAAGACACATTGGCCTTCTTTCTTGGGGAACTCGAACTGTATAGATTAGATCCAACGAAGCTAAGAGTTGGTTTGCAAAGCAAGAGAATATGTAGCTACTCGGCCTAATGATGGCCCGATGTGCTTTGTGTGTGTGGCTAGATAATGGTGGAAGACAAAGAGATTGGCAGTAGTTGACTAATCATGCACTCGACTAGGCATGACATCGATCTAGCGTCAACGGAGATTTAGACAAAGTTTCAGATTTTCGACTTGCGGGTTAGGCAAAACCACCAAGAAATGGAGTGCGATTTTTTGAAAAATTAAGGTATATAGTATAAACGACTTCACAAAAGAACAACTTGGCAAATATGAACATCCGCAAATGGGCTTGCTCAAAATAAAAACAAAAATAAATGCCACTTCCTTCATTAACTTTCCCAAAGCCAAATGTCACATTATGCAATGGTCTTAGTTGGAAAGTTAGAAGAAGGAAGATATTACCTCCTTTATGATATGTGCTCGTTTACGGATAGGAGACTTCCTGAAGCTTTCCATCGACACCTTATTCACTCAGTTTGGGCTAAACAAGCGAGTTAGGAGAAGAAAGAGAGGGAAAAAGGTGACCCGATTGGAGAATTTTAAAATTACACCTTCATAATTTCAAAGTGTTCTTTCTGGTCATATTTGGATTACACACTCTCACAAGCTTTCAGCGATGCAAGTAGCCCCGGATGAAAAAAGTATAGTAAAAACAAAATGAGGCTATGAAAATGGGAAGCGAGTTCGAAAATTCTGTGAAATAATTTTTTTATATGTGAGACAAATTTTTTTTTTTTTTTTATGATTTTTGAAAATAATTTTTTTTCTTTTACAGACTTCTGAATGCATTTTATCTTGTAGTGGAGAGCCTTAGTCTGGCTTTGCAAAAATTTAGAGCACAACGAATTTTATAGGTTCTGAAAATTCCCCAGCAATGACTTCGAAAATTTTTCGGGTTGAAACCCACTGCGGTCGCGGTTGCTCATAATCACCTCCTCTCTGCTGAAATTTTAGCCAAAGCTGCAAAAATAAACACATAAAAAGTTAAGAAAAATACATAAAATAAAAATTAATCTAAAAACAAGATTAACTAAAAATTCAAGCAAATCACAGAAGAAAAATTAATGAAATCAACAGAATAAAATAAAACAAGATGAAAATATAAGAAAACAAGAAGTGGGAAACATGCTCCCCAGGCCAATTCCTTAAGCTTTTGGAGGCTCTTGAGATTGTTGGAGCTTGACAATCTGCTGAGTTAGGTGTTTTTCAGAATCGAACCGACACGAGACAATAGATGTACCATCTGATGTATGAGCGGTACACTTATTGTCTTTGATGTTTGGCAAAGGCTTGTACAAGTACCACTAACTACGATATTTAGCCTGGCTTGATGATGGATTGGCATGAGCTTTGGGAGCAGGTACTGCAGGTTTGAGGTTCTGCGGTGTGAAGCGATATGTACATTGTGGTGGTCATTTTGGGATGGGCGTGTAACTAGGATTAAATTCATGGGGATTGGTTGAAGGATAGGTTCTTGGGCCTCTTCCTGCTTCTTTTCCCTCTGCCTCCCCTGCTTCCTGCGGTAGAAATTCCTGGGGAGCTTCAGTTTTAAATCCATTTCTCACAATTGATCTGCCACTCTCCTGTAGGTTCTCCTCACTCTTGATGATCATCTTTGAATGGTGAGCCTTGAAATAGAATCTTTGCGTGATGTCGATTTTTCTCGAGTCACTCTGACACATCTAATCTTTTGTTCGAGAAGGCTTTCCACGGTCTGAAATTCTTTTGATTTAATTGAATTGAATTTCTTTTTGCCGCCTATGACATCGCACAGGTTTGGTAGGTGCAGAATTACTTGCTCAGCTGGGGAGATTGGTTCTTAATGGTTGGAAATTTGAGACAAGGAGCATCTTGTGGATGTGGAGGAGGTGCATAAGTTGGGGTAACAACTTGCGGAGGTGTACTCGCCCCATTGGTCTCTATGGTCTCATGGACCTAGATGGGTTTGGATTTCTCTCAGCAGGTTCTTGCCATGGAAGGTTTCTATAATCTCATTGACATGTATGCCTGAGGTTTCTCTCATATTTGTATTGCTCTTCATGTGGGGTTCCATTTATACAATTCACGATCCACTAGAAAATGGTCTCTGCCCGACAAAAATACGGCATGCGAGCGACACAGCGATTGCGAAATTTTTTTCTTTTCTTTTACAGTGAAATGAAATAAATAAATAAAAAAAATGACTGTAATATAAAAGAAATTCACACCAATACTTTATTAGGGATACAAGTGTTCCACGGCTCGTCGAATGCACTTAGGCGCCATCCGACAGCGCCATTTGATCGTACCCTTTGTAGGTGTATTGGAATACACAAAATTTATATCCTAAATCCTACTGCCGTAGCAAAACTACTGCTGTATAGAGGCTCTAGGGTCGAACACAGGGATGGGTTTTCTTCGTACAAATGGTTTGTAGTGATTCAAAAATGGTGAATTTGGTTTTGGATTTTCAGGTTTGGGTAAAAACAGGGGAGGTTGATAGTGTGAAAATTAAAATTAAAATGAAGAAAAATAAGAAAAAGAAATCCTTGAAGTCTCGGGCCACTGAGCTTAGTGTTCTAGGTTGCTTGACATGTACTCGGGTCATATCCTCGCATTTGGGAGCATGTCCTTATAGTCATTTCGAGCCGGATCTTCATTTAGCTTTGAAGCCCTAGACCCTTAGATTTTCCTTTGAAAGATGGCATTTAATTAGGCATAAATATCCCCAGCGGTGAAAACACATCACAAAACCACTGCCCACGATAACTAGCGGAGACAACTAGCTGGGCATCAGTGGATCTAATGACTATCCACTTGAACCCCAGCTTACCAAATACACATTAAGGAGGGCATGCTTAAGAGATTTTAACTTATGGTGAGAAACGAAACCTGAAATGCCCACTTAAACACCTGACATGAGCATGAGAACATCGCGTACCTCGAAACCGGGTGATTAGTGCCAAGTGCAATTTGAACCACATTTATTATAGGTTTTGAGTGCTTTTGTGTACTAAACATATAATTAACCGATTCATATTCTGATTACAATATTCTAATGATCGCATTTTGTGGCAATTTTAGGTTTTGTGGAGATAATCATACCAAAAGTGTTAGTCGATCCAAGCACGAAAGATTTAAGTCAAACTCAACATCATATATCAGAGACTAGAAGGAAAGAAGAGAAGAAAATGGAAGAAAAATGAAGCAGGAAGAAAATTGATGAAGCGCTGAGAACGATGACCAATGGAGCGATGGCGCGGGAGAAGCATTGATTTAAGCTAAAGCTAGCGAAATCTGCCTTCGCGGTGATGCCTCGTCATGCTTTGTAATGTCTGTGGAAGCTTGATTTTGGTGTATTACTCTTTTGTCCATTAACTTAGCCTAGTTGTTAGGTTTTTTGGTATTTTCATACCTTGAGGAGGCCTATATAAGCCCCTCTTGTTTTGTAACCTAAGCAACGATTCAAGCATCAGTCTTTGGGATAATAATTTTGTAAGTTTTTATTTTTGTAAATAAAGTCTTTTATTTTTAGTTTTTGCTTTTCTTTTCTCTCTTCTCTCTCCTCTTTCTCTCCCTTTCTTGGTTGCCAAACACCCTCCAAGGATGACAACTTGGAGGATGAGGCGGCCTAAAACCACTTCCTTCTTGAGTAAAAGAGATTTGCTGGGGGTAAGATCTTTAGGTTGTAGTGGTTCCACAGCTGTATTTGCGAGTAGTGTATTTATGGCCCTTATGTTCAAAGCCCAGTTTATAACATGGGATGTTATTGTCTTGCGATACTCTCCATGCTTTAGGTCTAGTGCTTTCGGGTGAGAGATGCCTTGTGGATTCTTTAGATGGTCACTTACTAGCCTCACGAGGTAATATTTACATGTTAGGGTTCTTGAATTAGGGTTAAATAGTATTTACAGGTTATTGTTTGTGATACTCTCCATGCTTTAGAATGCGTGCTCGGGTGAGAGATGCCTTTGTTATTTTTAGATGGTCTTTCTGAGCCTCGAAGAATGATAATGGAATGTTAGGGTTTTAACTTAAAAAGGGCCATAAGCGCATCTGTGTTGACTGAAATAGGAGTTGTTTTCAACGGGAGCTCTTAGTTAGCCTAGGATCTTAAAATCGGTGGCCCTCTTTGCTTCAAGAAGTTCTCTTTTTCTTATTTTCTTGATTTTTATTTTTCGTTGCAAACCCTGACCACTTAACTCGGTCTTTACGAGTCATTAGTTTTTCAAACTACTCACCTTTGTTTTTCACAAAACCCAATCCAATTAATTCACAGTTTGATTTCTCGAATCATTTATGCTGAAAACCCGTCCACAGTGTTCGACCCTAGACCGCTATCTTGATGGCTTGACTACAGCGATGGGAGAATTCTGGATACAAATTTTGTTGATTCAGCTCACTACCCAGTGGCCGCGAATCGAATGGCCTTGTAGATTCTTAGAGGATGGTGCCTAGTGCGTGGGACGGTGGAACACTTGTGATCTCATCCTGAAGTCTTGGTGAACTTTCCTTTTATCATTCTGATCATTTTTTCAGTTTTATTTGGCCCATTGTTAAAAAAAAAAAAAAAAAAGCACGTGTTGCGGGATAGTTACGTATTTGTGTTTGTGTGGCCTATTTATTTGAGTTGTTTTCGGTCTTTGAATTGAGAGAAAATCGATTACCCATATGGAGGCTTAATACGATCGGGAGGGTAACCACAAGGCTTTGTGACAATGAGGGACTATAGGAACCTTCCATACCGGAGTGGCAACCTTTGTAGGAAATCCGACCCACAGGTCCATGAGGAATATAAGACCAATGGATGAGTGCACTGTCTATAGTGTTCCTCGACTTATCCACCTCCCTCCATGATATGATCATCCACGAACTTCATTTATGCCTCGACCCCTCGGTCCTCAGTCACCTCGATACGGTTAATTTCTCCTTTTAGACGAGCCATTCACGGACCTTACAAAGCGGTGGGTGATCTTTGTGGTAGAACAAAAGATTCAATGCCCCGATTGGTGAAAAAATCCATGCGAGGAGAATTCCTGGACCCGAAGATTAGATGGGTTTGAAAAGATGACTTTGAGCATAAATGCGTGGATAACTGCGATTATTAAATCATTGATCGACAACAATGTCCACGGAAGGAGAAGTTGTCAAAGTGACATAATGGCGGAAAGAAGCAAAAGGTAGTGAATGTCGGGCAATCAGAAAGCGAGACAATTGAGCTCTTGAGCGAGGTGGATGGGTTCAAATGACTTTGAGCAAAAATTGGACATCTGCGAGGAATCCATCTCAAACGCCCGACTATCTGGTCATCGGAGGAGAGTCAAGAGGAAGAGTGCTTGGTGGCAGTTTTGGTTAAAGGCGGGCTCAGCTGCGACCTCGGGAGGAATTGAAAGTGGAATCATTAAGCTCACGAAGAACACAGGATGCAGAATCAGGTGATACTTTTGGCCTTGGAAAAAGAAGAACAAAACCGCGACCTTGATGGCGAGGAAGGCGGTGAACATGAAGCGATTGGGAAGGGACCCAGAGCCCATCATAGATTTGGACACCATTGCCAATGCCCGGGCCACTGCCTCTTTGCCGGTGCTTTCTCAGATGACGGTGTACATGCGCTACTGCGAAACCGATCAAAACCAGCGGCGCTCGACTCCCAAAGGGCAATTAACCCACTAGTAGCATGCAGCGAACTTTGAAGGTGTAGCTCTGGCGCCTTACCACATCAGATGCCGCCACATTACGCTTAACCTGATGGTTGGTTAGTCTGGGTTCGGGTTGGAACACGGTTTAGGCATTCTAAGTTCCACTTTTTGTTTATTTTGTCTTGTTTAGTTTTATATTATGTAGTTTATTTTGATCATACATTAATTTTTCTTCATCGATTTTCTTTAATTTTTAGTTAATTTGTGTTTTAGATTAATTTTACTCTGTATTTTCCATTAATTTTAGTAGCTTTGTGCAAATTTTTGGAGCATATATTGAAAATCGAAGCCTGACGACAAACGTGAATTATGACACTTGTTATGACAATTTATGGCCAGATTCATAGCATAGCGAAATCTGGATTTCAGCTAAGAGGTGCCATTGGCTAGCTAGCGAAATTAAGCTAATAGCGAAAATTATGTGAGAAGCGAAATGTGTTTTTCATTTAGGAACGATTAACAGCGAGAATTTTGTTTGAAAATCTGTAATTTCATATAGAATGGCCCAGAATTTCGCAAGTTTGGCGAATTTAAGCTAATACTTGAAATTCGGCCAATTTCGCTAACTAGCAATTCGCTAGGACCCACTTTGACCTCCAATTTTGTTTCACTTTGCTTTTCAGCTCAGAACTCCGTTTTTACTTTGTTCTTGAAGTATCGGTGGAAAGCTAGAGAGTGTGAAATCAATATGGCAAGAAGGAACATTTTTAGATTATGAGTGTAATTTTAAAATGGTCCAGCCCAGTCACTTTTTCTTCTCTTTTCTTCTCTAACTTGTTTATTTGAGCTTGACGAGGTGCATAAGGTGTCGATGGAAGCTTGTAGAGATCTCTATCCAGAAATGATCACATCTTATCATGGAGTAACACTTCCTTCTCTAATTTTCCATTCAGACATTTCGGACAGAATCTTAGGGTTAGGGAGATTCAATAAAGGAAGTGGATTTTATGTTATCTTTTGTTAGTATTTTTGTGCAAGCCCGTTTGTGATGTTCGTTATTCTTTGGGTCCTTCATCAGTATACATTACGACACTTTTCAAAATTTGGGCCGTTTTGCAACCAAACTTTTGTGATTTTACTAACCTATGGTTTGAAAAATTGAAGCTTTGTCGATTCTATTGATGTTAGATTGATTCCATGCTTAGTTGGTGAATGGTCAGTTGAATTCTTATTGATTCGACCTTTTTCTTCCACTTTAGCTAACCACTACAAAACACAACTAAGATTTCAATGATAAGTTTGAAAAAGTGCAACCTCCTTTAATTTACATAACCTACCCTAGTTTCAGTGTAGCCTTTAATAGGTTAGGACCATGTGGAAAAAGAAAAAAAGAGAAGAAAAGAAAAAAAAGAAAAAGAAAAAGAAAAGAAAAAGAAAAAAAAAGAATAAAAATTGCAATGCTTTGCCTTGAAACAGGAAACACGGTCAGAAATTTATATGTGAAAACCTTCAGCGACCTTACTAATATCAGCAGTTTGAGTCACCCAGACTTAGTGTTCGCTACATGGGTGGATAGGTGGAGTTATGATTGTGGTGCTTAATTCTCGAAGTCATTCAGGAAGTCGGGGTGAAGCTTGTAGAGTTTAATGGTCAGTTGATCTTTTGACTTGATGCCCTAAACCTTAATTGGTTGGGAGTCATCGGTGGACCCCCGTTACACGGACTTTGATGAAGTCGAGTTTTTAGTACACCTATGTGCAAAGAATTGTGGAATAAGGGTGGGTCACGATCTATTAGGTTAGTTAGCGTCTTTAGGTCGTGGTATCAGCAGGTACAGGCGACGAGTTTGCGGTTTATTATTTGAGAGCTAATCAAAGAAACAGATTTTGGTGGAAGTTTGCAGTTGATTCATTGAAGGAGACTCTTTTGATACTCAATTTTGTATGGTATTCATTCTCTCTCACAGTGGTTAATGAACACACGGCCTTATTAATTCTTCTTAGGGTTAAGCATTACTTCACAACCTTTTGAACTACAACCTTTTGTGTGCATTTATTTTGTTATCATTTGTATGTTCTCTCTTTCTTTCTTTCTTTCATTGCTATGGGACTAGCAATGTGTAGGTTAGAAGTGTGATTAGTGCCCAAAAGTGCAATTTTGAACTTTGTTATTATAGGTTTTGAGTGCTTTTTGTGTACTAAACATGCTAATTGCCCGTTACGCATTACAGGTCCCCTAATATTCTAATGATCGCATTTGTGGCAATTTTGCGATTTTTTGGCCAGAATAATCATGCCAAAAAGAAGTATTTGAAGTCGATCTTACGAAAGATTTAAGTCAAACTGACATCATATATCGAAATTTAGAAGGGAAAGAAGAAGAAAATGGAAAGAAAAATGAAGCGAGGAAGAAGAATTGATGAGAAGCGTGGAGCGATGACCAATGGGACATTGGCAGCGGGAGAGCTTTTGTTGATTTCGCTAAAGCTAGCGAAATGCACCGCCCTAATTTGATGCCTCGTCATGCTTTGTAATTAATGCAACCGACTTCAATTTTGGTGTATTACTCTTTTGTCATTAACTTAGCCTAGTTGTTAGGTTTTTGTATTTTCATACCTTGAGGGCCTATATAGCCCCTCTTGTTTCAGTAACCTAAGCAGCGATTCAAGCATCGATCTTTGGGAGTAATAATTTTTGTAAGTTTTTATTTTTGTAAATAAAGTCTTTTATTTTAGTTTTGCTTTCTTTTCTCTCTTCTCTCTCTCTTTCTCTCCCTTTCTCGGTTGCAGGCACACCCTCCAAAGGATGACAACTTGGAGGATGAGCGACTAAAACCACTCCTTCTTGAGTAAAAGTGCTTGGGAGTGAATCTTTGGGTTGCTGGTGGTTCCCCACCTTTTCATATTTGCCCAATTAGTGTATTTATGGCCCTTATATTCAAAACTTAGTTGCATAACATGGGATGTTATTGTCTTAACTTGTCTCTACATGCTTTAGGTCGGTCTTTCGGGTGAGAGATGCTGTGGTTCTTTAGATAGCCCTTACTAGCCTCTGAGGTAATATTTACATGTTAGGGTTCTTAATTAGGGTTAAATAACATTTCACCGATTATTGTTTTGTGATACTCTCCATGCTTTAGAATCTGTGCTCGGGTAGAGATGCCAGCATTATTTTAGATAATTTCTGAGCCTCAAAGAATGATAATGGAATGTTAGGTTTTAACTAAAAGGGGCCATAAGCGCATCTGTGTTGACTCAAATAGAGGTTTGTTTTTTTCAACGGGAGCTCTTAGACTAGCCTAGGATCTTAAAATCGTGGCTCTTGCTTCCAAGAAGTTCTCTTTTTCTTATTTTCTTGATTTTATTTTCGGTTACAAACCGACCACTTAACTTTAGTCTTTACAGTCATTAAGTTTCAAACTACTCACCTTTGTTTTTCACAAAACCAAAATCAATTTAATTCACGAGTTTGATTCCTGAATCATTTGTCTGAAAGAAAACCCATCTGTGTTCGACCCTAGACCGCTATCTTTGCGGTAAGCTTGACTACGACGGTAGGAGAACTACGGATACAAATTTGTTGATTAGCTCACCCTGCAGTGGCACGAATCAGTTTTTAGTGGCCTTCCGCGAGATGGGGAGGTTTAGCCAGAACATCCTTTGATTTGTCATCATCAAAGGATGTTTGGCAGCCGAGAAAATGGAAAAGAAAGTGAAAGTGAAGCAGAGGAGAGGAGAAGCCAAGCGGGAGTGCAGGAAGCTTCCCCCGTCACTTTATTGATTGATAAGTGATTTATTCTTACAAACCTTGACTCTAGCTTATATACGGCTCAGAGCAAGGGAAATTACAAAAAAAACTGAAACTAAAGCTATTACAAGGGTTAAAATAGGAAAAAACCGCTGACAACAAAGCGACACAAAGCGATGCTTGTAGGGAGAGTTTGTGTGGGTGGAGCAGTCTTGTTGGAGGCGGAGCAGTGCTCGCGGGAAAAGCATGCTGCGGGTGGTGCGATTTCTTACGTTTGCCATTCTCTCCCAGTCTTTGATTTGCGATGTTGGAGTTTGACTTGAGATTCTTAGGTGCTTGGGATCGACTCAACAATTTTGGCATAATTAGCTTGCAAAATTGCAAAATTTGCCATAAAATGCGATCATTAGAATAATGGGACCTTAATGCAATCGGGTTAATTAGAATGATTAGTACCACAAAAAAACACTCCAAAACCTATAATAAATAGGGTTCAAATAGCACTTTTTGAGCACTAATCAATGGTGTCATGACAGAAAGATTCTACCTTGAATAATTCCTTTAGTCTCTGACCCTCACTTCCTTTGTCGCGGCCTCTTTCACTTGTTGCTTTGGTAATTTTGGTCATGGCTTCGACTTAGTCACAACCGGCTTGCTAAGGTCTTCTATTTCTTCCTAAAGAATGATCTTGGTGATGTTGTGACTTGGAAATGACTGAACAAATGAGCTTCCTGTCGCGACACCAATTTTCATTTGCAACTTCATTTCTGCTTGTAGGCTGATCTCTTTTGGTTTTTGATGGGATTTTCACTTATGCTGTACTTTCTGCAAAATTAAATTTGAGTAAAATATCCACGTTTCTACATACGAATCAACATTTATCTTGTAATATGATCAGAAAAATGGATTAAAAATCAAATGAGTTTTTGGACTCATCAAATTCCCCCCGAACTTAAAATTTTTGCTTGTCACAAGCAAAGAAGAAAGAATTGTTTGTCCTCGAACAATTAAAAGCTTAAATTTAGGACATTTTCTGATTCACATCACAATCTCTCTTATTCCACCTTCTAACTTGAAATAGGAGATAACAACATCATTTTAAATTTCAGTTTCGATTCAAGAAAAAGGAATGGTCTTTACTTCTATCACAAATTTCTTGATGAAATAATGTATTTAAACAGTTTATTCAACAAGTCTTGTTCTCTACGTATTGTGTGCGAGTCTTCAATCTTTCTGTCTTCATGTTAATTTAGTTAATCTTTTGGGAGTATCCTTAGTAAACTGGTGGTCATAGGCTTATTTTCATATTGATCTCCTCTAGTAATAAAGGTAATTCAACCTTGAGATCAAAGGAGTCTTCCCGGACTTATGGCCAGGCTTAGGTAATTGGGTGAATAAGGAAAATTTGAAGTTGTAAATCACCCGGTTCCACTTTCTTGTACTTATTGCCTTGACCTTCATCCTTTCTTATCTGTACTTGATTCTCCTCGATCTTGGCGATTCATCTTTTGAAATATTTTATAGCATTTTGATTTCCACTTGCACTATTGGTGATTCCCTTGTTAGAACTCTTTGTACATTTTTTCTAGGATAGAGAATAGTGCATGTTTTGTCTTCTTAGGCTTTCTATCACCCTTGAGAACTTTGGGCCCCAACTCCTATACGATTCGTATTAAGTACTAGGTGAAACACCCACTACAGGCTTAATTTTCAAGGAAATAGGCCCTTGAACAAAACTGTTCCCCTGCACTCATCGATTTACCTTCTTTTCCCTAACTTTCGGGTTATTTCTTCTCCTCCTACCTGTTAATATTTGGAAATATTTTTCCCCAAACTAGTTTCTTCTTTTACGGTAGACCTTTACGTCTTTGAAATTGGATAATTTTAGGCTCTTTCTTTATAGGATTATTGCAAGGAAGGATTCGAGTTTCCGAGTTCTTTGTCATTTGAAAAATTAAAACTGTTTAGCTTCAAAACATGGAGGCAGAAGGGTATGCTTTAGCATATATTGAGTAGGCAGAAAAACTCTCAAAGCGCCAAGGATGGCCTGTCGCTTCTTGTTGGTTGTTTTTACCTAATATTTCGCCTCAATCAATAATCTAACAAGTTCTAAGACCATGAACCCTTAATCATGAATTTCCTAGAAGATGTTCCTAATTCCTCTCAAAGTTTCATGACTTTTGTTGACCAAGTGTGTTGTTTCTTCAAGACTTGTACTTGTTCACTGTTTATTTACACACTTTCAATCAAGTTATTTGTTCCTTCATCAATATCCATTTTTCCAATTTTTGCAATCTAAACTGAATTTAAACATTCAGGATGTAACTCCTAATTCCAGTTTACTAGTATGTGCTCTTATTTTTCTTGCATTTTTGTTTGGGAGAAAAACGGTGGTCATTGATCCTTATGCAGACAGGCTCCACCATTAAGCACAATTAACAATTAAATAACCACAACCACTCCAGGAAATTCTCAATCCATCGACCATCCATTAAACAACACATAATTATTCACGATCAAATTTTCATTTAACAATGCAAGCAATCCAACAAACGAAATGGCTGTCAAATGAAAATTCAATAAAACACAGGACAAATTGGATGAACAAAATGGATTTCTATTAAAATTTGGGAATGTATTGATTGAGAACATGCTAGGAAAAATTTTAGGTTCCTTTTCTTCTTTTGTAGGCGTTTGGAGGTATAATGTTAGGAGTGCATCAGCGGCCCATCTTTGGGATCAAATTTAGGAAATTTCATCTCGGATTTTGTCTCTCGAATATGAGAATTTCTTTGCCTTTATATATCTCCTTTGTTTAATTTGCCTTTACTTGCTTGATGAGTGTGTCTTGCTTCTTTCCTTTGATTCCTTTGTCCCTTCTAACTCGAAATACATTCCTAGTAGTTTGGACAAATTTTGATTGATCGATCGAGCTCTCAAACCAAATTTTCTTTATACTCCAACATTATCCTCAAGCTGATCTACATCCTTCATTAATTTCTCGGAAACTCTTTGAAGCGTTCTCTATAGAGATATTTGATGCCTTTAATCTTCCCGAGCATGTTAGCCTCATTTTACCTTCCTTGTATGATATGTTGAGAAGTTACGCATCTCTCTTGAATTGATTATTGTAAAATACCTCCATTTTTCCAAACATTTTCTTCCCTTCTGCTATTTATCTTCCAGCTCTTCTTCTCTGAGCCTCGATTTTGCTCCCACACTCTGTTTCTTTCTTTCTAGGCTGCGGCTTTAAAAAATCTTCTACGATGTACTATCTTTCCCGTTTATGCTCTCTCTATTCCATCTCCTCTTCTTCGATCTGAGCATTTCCTAATTTCCAATGCTCCTTGATCCCTGCGCGCACAGGTAAGTGCTCTTTGTACCTCGGGATATGAATGTTTCGACGGGCTTATCTGCGATAATGCCTCCTACGCGTACTGGCCCGGATGGAGTCTTGGTATTGCCTCCATCTCTCTTGTCTCATTTTCCTCGGTTGAGTGCTGTTTTACGCCCGGCGTCTACCTCCGTTATTTCTTTTTTGCCTTTTCCTTTGGGTCCCCACTTGTTACTCGATTAGGGTAAGAGGGGAGGCGAGGAGCATTTCTCTTCTTCTTCCACGATTTCCCTTCACCCACCTTGAAGTTTGGTGATAGTGGTAGGGTGAGGGATCAACCCTCTCTTGTTACTGTGGTGGTAGCCTCTGATGGATTCTTCGATCAAGATTCCTATGTTCATTTTATATCCTTTCAAAAAGGCATATAAAATGATGGCTTCCTGTTCCTTGACTAAGAAGTAAAACCAAACCTTTGCTTCTTCAGTGAGGGCTCCCCTTTTGATGGCATGGTGGGGGTTCTTCTTCGTGACCTCCCATTTTCCTTCTCTTCCAGTCAATAGGTTCAGTATCTTTCCATAGTTTGGATTTTCTACCAACTTCTTATACGCCGACCGCAGCTTGAGATCCTGATTTAAACATTTCATTCATCAGAAGGTCATCCCCAGAAGGTACCCAGAACACCCACTACATAAACTGAATCTTCCTTCATTCCCACCATATTTGCATAAAACTCCCCAGCAAGAAATTTGAAAATCACGGCCAGATGTGCTCTGAGAAGAATCCCCTAACCTCTTTTTCTCCTATTACCTCAGAAGCGGAAATGGGTTCCAAAACCCCTTTCACACATGAACTCCTTGTCAAACAGTATCTTGTTCCACAATTCTTGAGCCTCTTTTGAAATGAAATTACGTGTCTTCTTACATTGCTTCTTTCTCGTGCTCATCTTCCCTCTGGCTGGATTCCTTGTTCGACATTGATTTCTTCCCAGTTGAGGTTCAGCCCGAACCTCTTTCCACTTCCCTCGACATTTTCACGCATAATTTCGTCAATCAGTTTATTAAGATTTGTGATGTCGTCTTGATTTGCTGCCATGAGTGAAGATTTGTGATTCCGCCTTGGTTCGCTCTCTGGTTTTAGGGTTTTAAGATTCAAAACGATGGATGCAGAAGTGGAAAGGTTGGGATAAATTAAAGTTGAATGGAAATTTGAATAGAAGTTGTACTTAATGTCATGATTGCGATATAGGGAGTCACAACATTAAATTTCAAGCCTCTTAATTAATGATTTGCAATGAATTCTATAACACTATCTTTGAAAGCCGAAATGAAAGGTTTAAAACCCTATTTTGATAAGATTTGAACCATTAAGTCCGCGACCTAAAGATTTTTGTTGCGGAGCACGGAAAATGTGAAGTCATGAAGCGAGGGGAGTGATGTCATGACTTGCTCTTTCTTTCCTTAGTTATTTAGTCGTGACCTCCCGATTTCATTGTTCACGACTTTTCTTTCACTTTATTGTTTCAACGTCGACATTCTTGGTCGCGACTTATGGTGTTGTTGCGATCGAGAAAAGTTTTCGGGTCTCCACGAGCGATCAAATTCACGACAATTTCAATTTTACTAAATTCAATCAAAGCAAATACAATTCAATTCATCTTAAATCCGTTCGATACTCGACAAATCCATTCGCACCATGCATCGATTCAAAATTTAAGCACAAATAAAAATAAAATTCCCTCGAACTTTCAATCATGCCATATCAAAGACAAAAAATTATATAATTTGAAGAGTATCTTGCCCACTTTTGTCTCTTTGCGGTGGAAGTTTGATTGTAGATGTTCCTCCTTTGCACCTTCTTATTGTCCTGCAAAAAAATAAAAATAAAAATTGATTACTTACTTTTCAATCAGTGATGAATAAAATTACACAAAGCTATTAGAAATTTTAACACAAAAAGTATAACAGGAAAAAATTAAAACAAACTTATGTGGATTGCCTTTACAAAAGTACATCAATTTTTAGTCTTTATTTGAACTTGTTGCTACCATATTATTTGTTTCTTCAAAATTTTCTCATTTAAGAACTAGAGTCCACTCTTCAACTTGCATTCTCCCAATTAGTGCTTTAATCTCGACCATTAGCTTTGAATTCCTCATGATTCTTTGGTTTTCAAGTGTCGGTGCTGAAATTTGTACTTGATACTACTGTATACGGTCCACTCCATTTTGAATTAAGCTTCCCTGGAAAGAATCTTAGTCTTGAGTTGAATAACAGGACCCGATCTCCTGCTTTGAATTCTCTCCTCAAAATTCTTTGATCATGCCATTTTTTTGTTTTATCTTTGTAGATTCTGGCACTATCATAGGCTTCATTCCTCAACTCTTCCAATTCATTTAGCTGGAGTAGCCTCTCTTCTTTAGTAGCTTTGAAATCAAAATTTAGCTTCTTGATGGCCAGCTTTATATTCTAGCTGAGAGGTAGGTGGCAAGGTTTTCCAAAGGAACCGGTCTATATGGGACATTCGATGGGAGTTTTTAAAAGCGATCCTGTATGCACAGGGTTGTCATCAAGCTTTAGAGACCAATCTCTTATCTTTGGGCTTACCAGTCTTTTCAGAATTTTCTTTATCTCCACCATTTGTTTCGGCTGCCCCATTTATTTGAGGATGATAAACCCGACTCGTAATGTGTTTTTGATACCATGTTGCCCTCCAGGTTTGTCAAACACCTTATTTACAAGTGGCTTCCTCCATCATAGATTATAGTTAAGATTGTCCCAATACGATGAGAATATTTCTTTGTAAAAATCTCACAAAGCGTATTTAGCATCATTCTTGGAGCAATTTGTTGCCTCGACCACATTTCGATACATAATCCCACAGAGATAGGAGTATGTATGTGACAAACAAGTTGGAAAGGCCCCATAAAATCTATTCCCCATACATCAAATAGTTGCACCACCGGTATACCTTGCGGGGCATTTCATGCCTTTGCGTATTTCCCATTCTTTGGCATTGATCACATAGCTTCACCCATTGAAGCAGTCCTTAAAAATAGTAGGCTGATAAAATCCTGGTAGAGAATTTTGTGGGCTATTTTATATCTGAAAATGTCCTCCATATGGTGATGCACTTTGACATTCTGTAAATCTTACTTTTCTCACCTTGGTACACATATTCGATGATCGAGATCTAGCTCCTCTTCCTAAATAAGCGATGGGTTATCGGATGTAGTACTGGCTGTCGGTCTTTTGCTTTTTTTCTCTGCTAATGCTTGAATTCTAGTTGCACCCAATTCCACATGCGTTCACAATATCGACATACCAAGGTGATTGGAATAGTAATTTGGAATAGCCCTTTCAATCTACAAGAAAATTTTTACGTTATTTCCCTTTTTCTTCTTCTTTTATGCAATGTGTTTCTCCACTCTTGACAGGCCTGATCCAGCTATCACATTGTCCACGACCTTTCTTATCTTTATTTCTAAATCAAATTCTGTAATAACAATACCCACGATCAATCTTGCGGCTTTGCTTCTTTCTTTTCCATTAGATATTTAATTGCTGCATGATCAGTGTGTATAATAACATTGGACCCCAAAATGTATGGCCTAAATTTTTCACATGCAAATACTATTGTCAACATCTCCTTTTCAGTAATAGAGTAATTTTCTTGAGCTTCATTGAAGGTTTTGCTAGCATAGTATATGGCCTTGAATACCTTTTGACTTACGTCCCAATCACGGCTCCATTGCCGTCTTGGCATCACACATGATTTCAAATTCTCTGTTCCCAATGCGGTTTTGCCATGATGGAGCCCGGCTTAAATGCAGTTTGATATCTTCAAAGAATTATGGCAAGTTTCATGAGAATTGAACCTAGTATCTTTTTTTCCGGCAATGCGCATAGTGGTTTAGCAATTTTTGAAATATCTACTGAAATCAATCTTACGTAAATACGGCATGTCACTAAAGAATTCTAATTCCCTTATTTGTAGTGGAGGTGCTGGTATCAGTTTCTTATAGTGAAACTTTTGCTTGGTCTACTTCTAGCCCTGCTCCAGAAATCATGTGCTCTAAGACAATTCCTTCTGTAACCATAAAGTGGCCTTTTTCCCAATTCAGAGCTAGATTTTTATCCTGCCACCTTTGAAGTACTTTCCCCAAGTTATGCAAGCACTGTTCAAAACTGGATCCATACACTGTGAAATCATCCATGAAGATCTCCATAATTTCCTCTACCAAATCAGAAAATATAGACATCATGCATCTTTGGAATGTACCAGGAGCATTACACAAACCAAATGGCATTCTTCACAAAAGCAAAAGTACGAATGGGCATGTAAAGGTGGTTTCTCCTGATCCCTCGGGTCTGATGGCAGTTTGGTTATATCCAGTATCCATCGAGAAAACAAAAAGTGAGGTGTCCACATGAGCCTATCCGACCATTTGATCAATGAAAGGCAAGGGAAAATGATCCTTTCTTGTTGTAGTATTTAGTTTTCTGTAATCAATACACACCCTCCATCCTGTCATAGTTCTTGTAGGAATTAGTTCATTCTTTCCATTTATGATCACAGTGAATCCACCTTTCTTAGGAACCACATGTACTGGGCTCACCCAAGAACTATCGACATAGCGCCATATAAAACACCGCGATCAACCATTTACGAGGCTTCTTTTTCGACAACTTCTTTCATCACGAGGAGTTCGGCCTCCTTTGATGCTCAATAGAAGTTTTGCATTATCATTCGACAATATTTTGTGCATTCAAATGGAGGGGCGATACGCTTCGGATCATCGATTGACCAAGCAATACTTCCTTGTACTTTCGGAATTTCCTAATAGCTTTTGTTCTTGATTCGGTCGATGCGGCTGATATGATAAGCTGGTTTTTTTTTTTTCTCTTTTAAGTTTCCTAAGAATTTCCTTATTTCAAATGTCTAGGCAAAGTTCTTTCAATATTAACCTTACACTAGTTTCTATCGGTAGTTTTTTTGTCCACCCCAGTGCATACATCATCATATTTGTTTTCATTCATGCTTGAGGTATTTTCTTTGTTATACAATTTGAAGGCAACATTCACAAATCAATACTCTCAATATCTTTGAAAATTCATCTCAATTTCATTGATAGAATGTTGAACGGTCGAGGAATTCAACTCAACACCTAAGAACACTATTGTTTTCTATGCATACAACGATACGCATCTACGTCGAAGTGTTCCAAACTCTATTAAGATTAAAGTGCCTTGCTTCATTCCCAGCCCCTTAGTGTCGGAGTTCACCTTTACGCACATCTATCAGGGCGACTCAGGTTGCTAAGAAGGGTCTTCCTAGCGTGAGGAACTTAGGTGTCTTCTTCCATCTTCATAATAACAAAATCCACAGGGAAGATGAATTTTCCCACCTTGGCAACACATGTTCAGAACACACCTTACGGTTGTGCCATTGATACATTAGCCATTTGCAATGTGATTCTTTACGTTGGGGTAGTGCCCCCGAGCAGTCGCCGCACCAGCGGTAAAGAGGCATCAAATTTATACTAGCACCAAGAATCACATAAGGGGCTTCTGCTTGAATTCATATTTTCTATGGAGCAAGGGATGGTGGCGCACAGGTCCTTCGTTTTTCTGGGAGCTTTTCTTCCGGATAAGCGCTTCACGGTGCCGGTCAAAGTTCACTATTCCTTCCTCAGTTATTTTCCTTTCTTATTCCGGTATCTCCATCATAAATTTTGCATAGTTAGGCATTTGGTTGATTACCTATGCAAATGGGATATTGATTTCTATCTTCTTGAAGATGTCCAAGAATCTAGAAAACTACTCTTCCCTTTTTGCCTTCTAAAGCCTTTGTGGGAATGGCACTGTAGGTGTATAAGCTGGTACTCTCTCTCCTTACATTTTACGCTCCTGCTTCTATTTGAGAACATTCGATCTGTATGCTCTTCTCTCTCCTTCCTTTCGGTTTCTTCTTGTTACTATCAGTCTCTTCTTTCCTTTTTCCTCATGTTGTTTGCCCTTCTTTTCCACTTCTTAAGCGAAATGCCATGCGATCCTTTGGATTCTTTTGAGTGTCACTGGGAATGTACCCTTACTCGGTTGGCATGCTGGGGGCCAGGCGCCCTACTTGTGTCCTCGAGTTTTGATAAAGACACTTGTATTCTTGAAATACTTGAGTGTCGGACAACTTAAAGCCGGTCAGACGATTTCATTAATGGAGTGTATAAGCCTCTTGTTGTCCCCCGTAGGCTGCGGCATTTGTTCTTTGAATGGTTGGAGTCCTCCTAACGATACTGATAGTCATTCACCTTCACCCTTGTCTCTTGTGCTTTGGAACCTTGGTGGCTGCTGATATCCCTGTTGAGGATTCTATCCATGCCTTGGGCCTTGTAATGCCCTTCCACCATATGAGAAATTATCATGGTTCCTCAATGCTGGACTGTAATGTGTGGGCAGGATAGGATTTGGCTTGAAATGGTAATTTCTTGGTTCATTCACGTACTTAGCCTCCTCAACCTCCACCAAGCGTCCTCTTGCTTTGGTATTTCCGGCCTTAGCACCTCCTGTTGATTCACTTTCCACTGCTCCTATTTCATGAGCAGTGTGCATTTTTCTTTCCTGTTTGTCCATCCTATGCATGATGGCATCTAACTTTGCTTCCATAGCTGTCATTTTACTCAACTCCATGACCCCTTTTCCTCTGCTGTTACCCCTTGTAAACTCAAATGGACCCTTCATATTGCATTTGGCTAGGTCTTCTATCTGATCTCTAGCCTCTTCAGCACTTTTTCTTTTGAATGCTCCTGGCCGCAGCGTCAATGATGCCTTTAGATGTATCATTTAAGGGATGATACACTATATCCATCTAGGTTTTTAAATCAATTCCATGCATAGGACACCTTTTCAACAGCCTCTTGAATCTTTCCCAGGCTATATATAGGCTCTCATCTTCTCCTTGTTGGAACACTATTATCTCTCTTCGTCTCTCAGGAATTGAGAGATGGGGGGAAAAATTTTGCCAGTATGCTTCCACCCGGTTCTTCCCCAGTATCCAGGCGAACCATATGGTAATGACTCACACCATGTGGCTACTATATCTCTTAAGGAAAATGGGAAGAGATGCAGCTTTATCACCTCTGGCCTCACACCATTCAGCTTCACTATATTTTCCATCCTGAGAAATCTACCCAGGTGCTCGTTGGGGTCTTCGATTGGGGTGGCGGCCGAATTGATCTTTGTACGCACCATTGTTATCAAAGGCGACTTTAGTTCGAGTTATTTGCATCCACAGTAAATTTGTATGATTCTGAGAATATTCTTCTTTAAATGATAGGCCTCCAAAATCCTCCATTGTGTCGATGTGGGAGGCCTTAAGGCTGTACGTCGCTGCTCGTGCATGCGGTCATGTCTCTCATGCATGTGGCTGAATTCTCTGCTCTTTTAGTCTTTCTTAAGCTTCTGAGTGTTCTTTCCAATTAAGTGTTTGCTGGCAACAGGTTTGAATCCTGTTTCTTGTGCATTAAAGGATTTCCTAAAATTGAAACACACTTAGATTGATAGGATTAGTCGAACTAAAAAAATTATTTTCAACATGGCTTGTTAAAGATCAGTGGTTGGTACAGCCACTACTTGTACAGCTGTTTTTGTTCTTTTCTTTTATAAAATGTCCAAATTAGCATTTCCCTCTTTTGTTAGAATATTGATCTATTCAATCCTTTCAATCCCCGACTACGGTGCCATAAAACTTGTTTGCCTTTTTCTATATAGACTAAAAACCCCTCAAATTCACATAGTTACAAGAGCCTTACCTTCTCTTACCAGTATCACTTTGGATAATTTGCTTAATTAAATAATTTGTCTTGATGTTTAGGATTTTTAAGATTGGGTTTAGTCTATGACCTTGCAAGTGCCCTCGAGTCATACAGTAGTAAAATAAGACAAGTCCGGTATCATTCCCACAGAGATTGACAAGAATTAGAGATCATTTACCCCAACTACTGAAGTTCTATGCTATTTGAACTAAAAAGATTGATAGTGAAAGTTTATCTAAAAAAATAATAGATCTATTTGAACTAATGCTGGCTAAAAATAGAGGCGCAATAACATGAAAAAACCAAAAACGTAAAGAACAAAATACTAGATCTAATCTGTTTCCTGTGAGAAACGAAAACTATCAGTGAATTACAATGAAACAATCAATTCCTACACGAAAATACATTGCTGTTAGCGATGATGGATGCGGATTTGTCGAGATTGCCTAAATGTTCTGATTAGATTTCTCCATATTAAGCGGTTTAAGAAGCTCTTGCTTACTCGAAGTCGAATCGAACCGATTACTTGTATTTATGCTTTTCTTGCAAGATTTAGGTATTTTTCTTTTTCAATACTTCACACCCATTTCTTGATGACTGCAGAGCTTTTGCTTTCCTTCTCAGGATTTTTGCAAAAGTTCTACCACTTAATTGGTGGCTCATCCTTCAGATCTATTGGTTCGTCATTTCCCTTGATTAGATCGGCTAACACCACGAGGTCGGGGAACTTCCCTTTGGGTGAGGTGAACTCTCGATTATTTATATTGTTAAATGCTCCCTTCAAGCTTCGGGTGATTTTTTTGGCGAATGGGGTTATCAAAATAAACTTCCGAGCTTCGGCCGGTTCATCAATGGTAGTCTAACATACCCATAAAGGGAATGCTCGACTCTCGAAGAATCTTCATCTACGTAATCCACGCGAGAGGGCATCTGGAAATCGAGCAAGATACACTCCTTAGATTGGTATTAGGTACTACCATTGGGAACTTATCGATTGAATGACACTGATCAAGTAAATCCTGCCTGAAATAGCTTTCTCTGAATTTTTGCGAAAAATGTAACTAAGCGCATATCAAATCCGGCCGAGCTGCGTTCCAATTGCACATTACGATTAAAGAAGTAGACATCCCGATCACGTCTGATAGCCCATAATCGTAATGGCGAAAAATAATTCAAGAATTTGTCTAGATTTCTTAAATTTTCAAGCAGTAATTTTAAGAAGAAAATAACATAAATAAAAATCGGCTCAATCGTTTTACGCACGAGTTCATGATTCAGATCTAGAAAAGAATTTACTAAGAATAAAAATAAAAATGAAATAAAAATAAAATAAAATTCTACTCTAAACTATACACTAAGTTCCTCTCCTTTCCCCTTTTATGGGTAGTGAAGACGGAAGCTACTTTACTATTCTAACAACATCTATTTATAAAGCGTCGAAAAATAGGCCTAATGCAAAAAGCTCCAGGTGGAATTCCCAAAAGAAAGCCCAGTTTACTGTCCTAGGTCGTGACCTCAAGCTAGTGTCGTGACCTGGATTTCCCTTGTTTGTTCTTGTTCAGTTGCGACCTTGTTACTTCTGTTGCGACCAGGTTCCTTGCAGTTGCTTGGATTAATGGTCGCGACATCGTTTGTGGTCGCGACCTTGTTGGCTCAATGTTTCTCAAGAGTTGATGTCGCGACCACGGTTCACGTCGCGCGACCTGGAGTCATTCTTTCCGCTTCTTTGCGTTCTAAGTCCAGGCCTGGGTTCCACGGTGGGGACTCACCTACCTGCTGTTACCGCTGCTGCGTCATGACCTCGGTCTTGGGGTGTACTTACCTCAATTTCCTGTTTAAACTACGCCTATGTTATAGGTTGTGGAAGCCACGATTAAGTGCCCGAAAAGTGCTGGTACAGGCCCCATTCGAGATAGGTTTGAGGTGCTTTTTGAGGCACTAATCATAATAGTGAGCGTTGACGTAATGCGGGGTCACTTAGTACCACTAATCCCATTTCGAGTTTGTTTTTGGTAATTTTGAAGGTTTTTGCATGCCTCAGCCAATAATTTAAAGTTTGATATCAAGTTGGTGGAATGCGGGGATTCTGATGATTTCATCAGCAAAAAATGAAGAAATGTGAAGTGGAGTTGATGAAAGGTTGATGCAGTGGCAAAACAAGCAAAGTAGGAGGAAACCAAATTTTAAAAGCATGCATTGCGAAATTTGCATTGGAGACTAACGAAAATTTAGTAATCATAGCGAAAAATTGCGCAATCCTAAGCGAGGAAATTTCGCTATCTGCATTTCGTAAGCTAGCGAAATTTCGCTAACCTAGCGAAAATTGCATTCAGCGAAATTTTGATTTTAAGCTATCTCTAATTTAGCTATCATGGCGAAATTTATAACAGCGTAACTAGCTATGCTAATGAAATTCCGCATGTGAAATCCAGGCCCGTGTTTTGATATTTTGAATCAAGCGACCAACGTGTTGATTAATTACCATTTTGTCCCTATTGTAATTTCATATTCTAAAGCATTTTGTCATTTCACACCTTGGGGTTGGCTATATAAGCTCCACAACTTTGTAACCACAATTTTTCAATTTTATGCAAGCTTTCCTTGACTTTTCATTTTAGGTTTTATTTTGCTCTCTTACTCTCTCCTCTTTCTCTCATTTTTCACAAGAGTGCCAAACACACCACTTGAGGATGACAACTCAAGGGGCGCTTGGCTAAGCCTGAAGCCTTGAGAGGAGGTTGCTAACTGGTTTTAAGAGACTCTTGCTTGAGGTTGTCCTCATGCTTTAAATGATACAAGTACTGCATTTATGGTTCCAAACTTTCCAAACTAGGGTTTAATGCCATTTAATGTCTTTCTTTTGGTCAATACTTGTCATGCTTTAGGGTTCAGTGCATTCTTAATGGTAGATGCCTTGAGTTCTTCTAGATGTCATTTCACGAGCCATTGAAATGAGGTTAAATGCTAGGGTTTCAAACGGCTTGGACATTGAATTACTTAGTATTTGATTTGACTCAAATAGGGTGGTTCCTAGGGATCAGGTTTTATAGCTAAACAAAGATCAGGTTTGGCTTTTGAATATATGTCATTAGCCACCCAATGCGAGGAAATAACAGAGGACACTTGAATACCCCCATGTTATCAAGCTAGTGACAAGCCTTCAAGGTTACCATTTCACACTTTGATTTAAGCTATTTCAGTTATCCAGTGAACAACGAACTCCCCTGTTTTTAACCAATCCAAAAATCAAAACAAAAGTCTCACACCATTTCAAACACTAATGCGAATAATTCGTGGGATGAAAACCCATCCCACAGTGTTCGACCCTGAACCCGTTATACTTGCAGTAGCTTGACTACGGCGTGGGAGAATATAGGAAACAAATATTGTTGATTCGGATCACCCTACAGTGACCACCGAATCAAATCGCGCCGTTCTGCGGGGATGGTGCTCTTCACGAATGATGAGTTGAGATGTACTTGTAATCCACATTATAAGTTTTTGGTGACCTTTTCGATCCTTTTTTTGGTGGTGTGCGGGAGGCGCAAGTTTTCTTCACTTAGCGATTCTTGCATTGTTTTATTTTCCTGATCAGTTTTGTTTTGGCTAACACTGACCCTTTTTGGCAAGCTTTGTTTGTGTTCTTTGTTTTGTTTCATTTTGTGTAACAAGTGTTTATGCAGCACTGGGACAGAAAGATATTAGGTAGATTGGAAAGAGTGAGTGCACCAGTTGAGCAAGGCTGTGAAATCGGTGGTACGCGGTGACCCGAGAATGGATCCTCACCCGAGGAAAAGCAAGATCAACAAGCACCCCTATGAATCAACGACTATCTGGTCGATGAGGGATCCACATACACCCTCCTAGAGTGAGTGCTCCTTCTGTCATACCTCCTGTGAGGATTGTACTTGAGTGAGACCCTACAGTGCCCACAGCCCGGCGTTTCATGGTATGAATGAAATTCATATTCACACGTGCGAGTTTTTAGGAGTATGCATAGCTTTAGGAGGGTATATAGATATGGAATCGTTGAGAGTTGAAGGCATTCCCATTAACCCTCAAGGACAAAGCCAAAATATGGCTCAATTCAGGAGCGAGAATGATTAGGAATTGGGCCAAACTTCAAGCTGAGTTTTTGAAGAAATTCTTCAGTGCAACCAAGACCAACAGTTTGAAGAGATAGATCTATACTTACTCGGCCTATGACAATGAGAAATTCTATCAGTGTTGGGAGAGGTTCATGGAGACCATCAATGCATGTCCACACCATGGTTTTGATACATGGATGCTGGTGAATCATTTCTATATTAAGTATGTCCCCTGCCCGTAAACAGCTACTTAGAAACCATGTGTGGAGGTGATTTTTAGCAAAAATCGGATGAAGCCATGGATTTCTTGAATTATGTGGCTGAAATTTCCAAAGACTTGGGATAGACCGAATCCGAGGAAACCCAAGGGAATGAAGCCTTCGATACCAAAGGGGGAGGCATTTATGCACTTTAGAATATGGAAATGAAAGTAAAGAATATCAGCCCTAGCTAGGAAGATGGAAGCTGGAAGGAAAAAGAGCTCCATGAAGTCTGCGAGACGTGGCCAGAAAATCACGCCTGAGCCAATCCATGCATCAATTGTCATTGCTTGTCCATCTGAAGAACACTATCCGAATGCCCCCTCGGTGAAAGTTTGATGTCGAGGCTTTATGCTAATATAGTGAGCGATACAAGCCACAACCTAATGCCCATACGGTAATGCATTTAATTCAAATTGGGAAGAATCACCCCGATCTCTCACGGAAACCCCCTAATCCCCGCCTATGTACCCTGGTGCCAAACAAATAGTTTTGGTTCCTAAATCTCGATCTAACCGTCATCATCATCTTCTCACATTGAACAAAAATTTATATTGAATTTGAAGCGGGTGGTAGGCAATTTTGTGGAAAACAAAGGGATCAACATACAATTGACCGCAGACGATGCGTAGAAAGTATATTTGAACAAGAATAGATGGGCTTGAGAACAATCTTAATCGAAAATTGATAACTTGCGAGTATTGATCACAAGATCCAACAATTTGCTGAAGATACGAGGGAGAGGAAGGAGTTCCCCTCCCGAACATTGCCAAATCCAAAAGGAGTCCATGAGGTAAGGTTCGTCGGCAATTCGGGGATAGATAGTAGAGAGATTATCATCACTACGAGGTGGCAAGAGATAGAGCAACCCGATTGCCATAGCTGGCGAGAAGAAACATGCAGGGAAAAGGCGGGCGAAGAGGGAATAATCGATGAAGATCCGGTGAAAAAGCATGCCCCCTCCATTTCCTCTCGAAACAACTACGACGAGAAAAAAATCCCGAGCAAGCGAAATTTAGGGAGGTCTTCAAGGCAAGTGAGAGGTGAACATTCCTTTGCTTGACATGATTAAGCGGGGTCCCCACTTATGCAAAGTTCTTAAAAGACACGTGCGGTCGAAAGGGTTAGGGTGAAAGAAGAACCTACTTAAGGCAAAGTCGGTGCCATAATCGAGCAAGACCTCGCGGTCGAATACGAGGGATCGAGGATCCCTATGATATCAGTTAACATTGGTGGGACTTGCATAGACAAGGCCTTACTAGATTACGGGGGCCGTGCCAAAACCTGCGCCATGCTCGGTGTATAGCGGTTGGGTTTGGGGAGCTGGCTTCACCGGCATCACTTTGTCATTGGTGTCGTCGGTGAAGATTCCTAAGGGGAATAGTTGAGGAAGGATGTCTTGCTAAAGGTGAATGAAATTCTTTTCGGTAGACTTTGTAGTTAACACGTCTTGGAGCCAATAGCAGAGTGGGCCCAATCGTATTGCCAATTATCCTGGGAAGACCATTTTTGGCCACTGCCAAATGCAATCATCAATTCTTAGAAATGGAGTCATGCAACTCACATTTGGCAACATGACATTGGAGCTCAATATTTTTCACTTGAGTAACAAGCACAAGCTAGTGGAAAATGACAATCAAGGGACTGATGAAGTTTGCTCAGTTGACCCAAATGCAGAGAAGCCAAATGTCCATAAATTGCAAGAATTATCTAAGAGAAATGAAACAATTGAGGTGGAGAGTTGAATACTTTAGTCATTCCTGCAGAGTCAATAATCAGCCCAAAATCACCTAGTGAGAAGAAAATCAACACAAAGGAGCCAAGCATGAAGGCTGCAGTACAAGCCACTGCCGGGGTTAAGGAGCTCCTCCTCCTTGACCCTCCATGAGTAAATCAGTGAAATTGAGCTGGTTTGGTGTCCACTTTGAAATAAGCGCAGCTCAAAGTACAGTTTTTGTTTAAAATTGAGTCGATTTTCATAGTTGCCATTTTTAGCAACTTTCCTTTAGTAGCCCCTAATTTTTATTTTTATTTTACCTTTTTATTCTTAGGTTTATGATAAAAATAATTGTTATTTTGCTTTTGTTTTTTAACACACTAAATCAAATGTTTATTTTTTTAATCTGCGAGAAACCAGGTTAAATGAAATTTAGCTAAAATGGCGAAATTGGTCATCGTAGCTCTTGGGCTTGGACTCATGATTGCCAATGATTTATAAAGGGGGGTTGGGTGAAACCATTCATCTTCATTTCGTTAAGCGCCCCCGAAGCCTCTCTAGTAGGTGTGCTCCCGGTCTGTAGCCCCGGTGGAGTCCAACATCGAGGCCTGACTATAGCCAGCGCCACGCCCGATCTTCAGATCTCCCCTTTGCCGCCCAGCGACGGACCAGCATTTGCGGGTGCCACGGCCTGGCGGGTGACTTGCCACGCTCTCACCCAGAGCCACGAGACATCCGGGTGCCCCATGCTGCCCGGTCCGTATTTGCCGAGCTAGTCCGGCTGAGTGTCGCGCGCGGTCTGCTTACCATTCCCGGCCGTGCGTACTGCTCTTCCATATAGGCGCCATTGCCGGACATGGTCGTACCCATGGTGGTTACCGCTCCGGGCCGGGGTCAGATTTGAGGAGCGGGCACTTCAGCATTGCGGTGTCCATTCTTCGAGCCTTCATCTGAATCTAGCGACTACTTGGGCCCGGTTCGCGAGTCTGAGGGAACCTCGACCTGGCGACACTTCTTAGGCCCTTCATCTATGGCGCCTTCTCGTATCATGAGCCACCTCGGTCTCCGGCCGAGCTACATCGAGGATCCAGGTCCGGCGTGACCTCATTGGGCCGGTATAGCGGCGGCCGTAGCCAGTCGGATCCGCGGCATCCCACCACCGGCGCGGAGTGAGGTGGTCACCTCCCTTTCTCCTGGCTTTCCTATCCGGTGAGCATGTTTATACTTTGGTTGGGAGGAAAAGCTAGAGTTAGAATATCTTCTATCATGTTTTATCGCATTTCGACTTTATCATTGCTACTCATTTTGTATAGGATTCATGTATTAGCCCGATAGTAAGCGGAGTGATACCTTGTTATGTTTAGCTATATTAAGCATGTATTAGCCATTTTGGTTATATCAAAAGCTTTATAGCATTATTTACAGTTTACTACACTTTTGCAAATCACTTTTGTTCCTACATTTTGTGTTTCTACTCTTGCCTTGAATTGAAAAATTGAAGCCCTGTATGTTACCCTAATGATAGAACAGCTCCATGCATGATTTAGTTTTTGGTCAATTGAAGTTCCAGTATATTCAACTTTGAACATTCCCCCTTTAGCTAATTCACCTGCGCCCGCAAATTGTACCAATAGGTTGGGGAAGCTATTTACCTCTTTTTCACTTTAATGGCCTTAGATACGGTGATGACCCATGCATCGTTTGCGTTACCCGTGTATGAAGACGATGTAGTCTTCAATTGAAAAAGAAAGAAAAAGCAAAAGAAAGAAAAGCAAAAAGAAAAAGAAAAGAATAAAAGTCGTGACGCTTTGCCTTGAAACCCGAACGGTCCAGGGTATATGGCGGCCTTGAGAAGCTTAGTGCAAGCCTTAGTGGTTGGGAGTCATCGACTTATTGTTCGCTTCGCAGATGGATGGGTAGAGTTTAGGCGTGTTATAGGTGCTTAATTCTCGAAGTCATTGAAGTCAGGGGTGGCTTTGCCGAGTTTGTGGTCAAGTGATCCTTTTGACGATGCCTGAAGCCTTAATTAGTTGGGAGTCATCGGTGGACCCGGATTACCCGCGGACTTTGGTGAAGTCGAGTTTTAGCATTGCACCTACGTTGATGTAGTCGAATAAAGAAATAAGGTGTAGCTAGTTCTATTTAAGGTTGGTCAGCCGGGTTTGAAGCCATGGCGGTAGGTTGGGGAGGGAATAGCTTTGCAATTTATTGGCTCAAGCTAGTTACCTTAGGAACAATTAGATTTTGGTGGAAGTTCAGGTTGACTTCCTTGGAACCGATGATGCCTTAAAGCTAGTTCTTATATGGTTTTTGTTCTTTCATGTCGGTTTTCGTACAAGGTGTAAATTATTTCATTTTAAAGGTAAAGCCTATCAGGTACATACACTTTTGAACCATATACACTTTTGCAAAAGCACATTATGCATACCACTGCTTGTTTTAGCATTGCTAAAGGAATTTGCTTGACGTGTCGGTTGGGGGGTGTGATTGGTGCCCCGAGTCTTTATTTTGAGCCCTATTCAAGATAGGTTTTGAGTGCTATTTTGAGCCCTATTTCGATGGGATTGCGAAAATTTCGCAATCATAGCGAAAATTTTTCATAGCGAAAATTTCGCTAGGATTGCAAAATTTTCGCTAAGCTAGCAAAATTTCGCTAGCCTAGCGAAAATTACTGTTCATAGTGAAATTTTTTATTTTCGCTATCTCTTGTGAATATCGCTATGTTAGCGAAGTCCTGCATAAGTGAGGAAACCCGACCCGTGTTTTTGATATTTTGATTGAGCGACCACGTTTTGATTAATTACCATTTTATCCCTATTGTAATTTCATATTCTAGGCATTTTGTCATTCTGCAGGGTTGGCTATATAAGCTCGCCTACAACTTTGTAACCCTAATTTTTCAATTTAATGCAAGCTTTCCCGCAGCTTTTCATTTTAGGTTTTATTTCGCTCTCTTCTCTCTCCTCTTTCTCTCATTTTCTAGGATGCCAAACACGCCTTGAGGATGACAGCTGAGGGATGCTTAGTAAGCCTCAAGCCTTGAAGAGGAGGTTCTAAACTGGTTTTGGGACTAACGAGGTTGTCCTCATGCTTTAAATGACTCACAGTCTTGCATTTATGGTTCCAAACTTTCCAAACTAGGGTTTAATGCCTTTTAATGTCTTTCTTTTGGTTATCACCATCATGCATAAAAGTCAAATTCATTTCTGTAATCAATGCTGTATTCTCGTTATCATTGCAGTATCAGTAAATAAGATAAATGCTAGGTTTCTTAGCGAACGTCAATCTGTGCAATTGCTCGCAAGTCGATTCAGGATTAGAACTATAGCTAAGCAGAATCCGTTGCTGTCTTATATATCCATTGTCTATCGGCGATCGCCAGCGAACACGCAATACTATATTATCAGCGGCGGCCAAGCTCAGGTACTATTCGCACTTTCGGTTCGCTATTCGATTATCCGGTGAGCAACCAGGGCTCCTGATTTTTTAACGAATCAAAAATCCAAACAAAAGTCTCACCATTTCAAACATTAATGCGAATCATTAGTGGGATGAAAACCCGTCCAGTGTTCGAGCCTAGATCGCTATCTTCGCATGATATGTTTGGACTCCTGGCGTGGGAAGGCCGCCAAAAACAAATATTGTTGATTTCGGATCCGCCCTACGTAGCGAATCAACTTCCTTTTACAGTCGCAACCTTGTTTGTGGTCTTACGCCTTCACGGGGTTTTGAATTTGGGGTGCGACCTGAGTGATGTTGCGACCTGCGATGTTAATTTCCCTTCTTCTAGTCGCAACCTCAATTTTTTATTGCAACCAATTTCCTCCTTCCAACCTCTATTCCAGGTCGTGACCTCAAGGTGATGTCGCGACCTCATGTTGCTATTTTTCTGGTTGCATGTAGTCCCAATTGCTCAGAAGTAGTTGCGACACAGTTTCTTTTACTCGAGTTCTTCTTCGGTCACGACTGAATGAGTGGTCGCGACATCGTTTGTGGTCCTTGATCCCAATAAAGTGGTCGCGGCTTCAGTTTTCTTGGCAAGGACTTGGTTTTGGCCAGCCGAGGTTGACCTCCCTTTGTTCTTCAACTCTTAGTTTGGTTGCGACTTCAATATCTACGGTGAGACTCAGGTTCCGTTTCATGTGTCGTGACCTCGGCGGCCACGTCGTGACCTGAGTCAGGAGCCCCTCATTTAAAAACTAGTTGCAGCTTTAATTTTTCCTTGCAAGACCTCCCTTGTGGCTTCATTCACGGATCCGTAGCGACCTCGACTTGAAAGCCGCGACCTCGGCTTGACTCCGCGACCTTAAGTAATGTGATTGGGCGTCGTGACATCAGGCGTATTAATCGCGACCAGAAAGATTCTACCTTGAATAATTCCTTTGAGTCTCAGCCACACTTCCTTTGTCGCAACCTCTTTCCTTTGTTACTTTGGTAGTCGGTCTCGAAGCTAGACTTAGTCACGACTTAGCTTGCTAAGGTCTTATTTCTTCCCCAAGAGGCGATCTTGGTGATGTCGTGACTTGGAAGCTATGACTGAATAAATGAGCTTCTGTCGCGACTCAATTTTTTTATTTGCGACTTCATTTCTTCTTGTAGGCGATATCTTATGAATTTTTCTTTGAGATTTTAACTACTGTTGTACTTTTCGCAAAATTAAATTTGAGTCGAATATCACGTTTACGCACCACGAATCAACATTTATCTTGTAATATGCTCAGAAAAATGGATTAAAAATCAAATGAGTTTTTGGACTCATCACTAGACCACGTACGTTTATCCCCAAATAGGAATGGATATCTGGTACGCATTTTGTCCTTGCGTTCCCATGTTGCCTCCAGCCGGTCCTCAATGCTACCCGCAAACACCTTCGCGCGACCTCACGGTTTTCACGATCATAAGACACGTCTCGACTATCTAAAATACGCACAGGTCCATCATTGAAGGTCCCATCTGCATCAACAACAAGCGCGCTCCAATCCACTACATGAGTCAGATCTGGAGTGTACTTCCAGAGCATGGAGACATGGAATACCTCATGGACACCTTATAAACTCGGCGGTAATGCTAACCGATATGTAACCGCACCCACTCTCTCGAGTATCTCGAAGGGCCCAATAAACCTCGGTGATAGCTTTCCCTGCTTGCCGAACCTGACCACTCCCCTCTTAGGCATCACCTTTAAGAAAACATGAACACCCGCCTCAAACACTAGAGGTCGTCGCCGTCTGTCGGCGTAACTCTTCTAGACTCTCGGCTTGAGAAGACATACGTGTCGAGTTCCACCTTCTCAGGAATTATTATAATCAAATCCGGACCAGTGATGGAACTGTCTCCCATCTCTGTCCAACAAATAGGGGATCGACATGGCCTTCCATATAAAGCCTTATAGGGTGTCACTTGTATACTCACCTAATAATTATTGTTGTAGGTGAATTCTACTAAGGGTAAGTGCTCCTCCCAACTACCCTTAAGATCGGGACACATGCCTTGTGACATGTCCTCAAAGGCTTTGTATGGTTATCTCAATTGACCATGTGCGTGGATGAAGCGTGGTACTCATCATCCAACTCATTACCATGGCCCTTTGGAGCTCTTCCAAAGGCTAGTAAAGTAAACTAGGATCTACATCAGATACAATAGAGAATGACACTCCATGTAGCTAGACTATCTCTTATATGTATAACCTACATAATTCCTCCAGTGTGAAGTTCATTCGCCTTTGTTAGAAAATATCTTGAGCTTAATGGTAGGTCAGCTTATCACCCATCTGCGCGTCATACCTCCGCGGTGTCCTTGGCGAGTAAGGTCACAAAGTCCATCGTGACGAGGCTCCCGCTTCCGCTTTCGACTGCGCCAGTAGGAGTAGACTTGTTCGCCTAAATTGCTCCCGACTTTTACACATGACATGTGAGACATCGTCGAACAAAATATCCAACGTGTCGCTTCATCCTACTCTAGTAATATTGGCGACGAAGATCACGGTACATCTTTGTGCCACTTGGATGCACAACAAATCGAAAGTAGTGGAACTCCTTAAGGATCTCCTCTCTCATATCTGTCAACTAGGGAACCAAAACCGTCCCCTATATTGAAGACTACCATATGTGTGGATGCTTTAGCAACCGTCCGTGCACGACGTACCGGGTCCACAATGGACACCATGTGCGTCTGCCCTTGGGACTCGATCACTCTGCTCGATAAGGAGGCGTGGCCACTAAGCTCCCCTAAAACACCACTGAGCACGGTCGTTGTCTTGTAGACCCGGTATCTATTACCTCGAGGGTGCCACTCCCGAGGAAGCTACGCCCAGCCATTACTCCTCGTGACTTCCTACTGAGTGCATCAGCCACCACATTTTCCTTACCAAGATGGTAGTGCAAAGTGAAGTCGTAATCCTCCAGATACTCCATCCATCTGCACTACCTCATGTTGAGGTCCTGCTGTGTAAAGATATACTTCAGACTCTTGTGGCTTGAAAACACCTAAAACTGCTTACCATATAGGTAGCGGCACCAAATCTTCAAGGCAAAGACAATGGCCACCAACTCCATGTCATGTGTGGGATAATTCCTCTAATGATTCTTTAACTGTTGAGAACCATAAGCTACCACCCTTCCGGACTACATCAGAACGCATCCCAGTCCGTCCTTCGAGGCATCACAATATACTATGTACCTCTGTCCCCTTTTCGGGACTATCAGAATAGGAGCTTAAATAAACCTCATTTTCAATTCCTGGAATGCCTTCTCACACTAGTCACTCCACTCAAACTTTACCTCATTCTGGGTCAACCTTGTCATAGGTGCTGCTAACCAGGAGAAATCCTTAATAAACCTCCTGTAGTACCCTGCCAATCCCAGCTGTGTATCCTCAAAAGTGACTTATCTCCCGACTCATAACGGCCTCGACCTTTTCGAGTCTCTTGACACTTTGGCCAGGCACGACGTGTCCTAAGAATTTAACTTGAGCAAGCCAAAATTCACCCTTGCTGAACTTGGTATACAACTGATGGTCTCTCAAAACTTGGAGAACGACCCTCAAATGATCCTCAAGCTCCTTTTCAGACCTAGAGTAGATCGATGTGATCAACGAAGACTACAACAAACTGATATAAATAGGGTTGGAATACCCTATGCATAAGATCTAAGAATGATGCTAGTGCATTCGTCAATTTGAAGGGCATCACTGTGAACTCGAAGTGCCGATACCGCGTCCTAAACATTGTCTTAGGGATATATGTGATAGGCATTTACGTGATTGTGTTGTAGTATGCAATAAGAAGTGTAAATTGCCTAATCGCACAAGTATACGCTTGTCAAGTAATAAAGTGTACCTAAGTACGGATATCGATCCATAGGGAAACCTTAATCGTAGTATGCTAAGTACCAAAATTATAATACTTATCTAATATTCAAACTGGCAATCATGATGGCTAAGTGGGAATAAAAGCATATTAAATTACTACTAATGTAATTGTGTGCTTCAGACGTAAGAATGATCAAGGGTGCAAAAAGGTTAGGAGTGTTGGAGTTGTTGGACAGATCACTATGTATTTTTACGTGGTTCTAATCCATTATCTAGCCATACATGTTCTCAATGCGAAACAAACTTATCTATTGTAATTAAAGCCTTTCTCCGTCATTTAACACTCCCTTTATCACTAGGTTTCTTGCTCCTTGGCTCCGACCCAGAGCATTAAAGGTGCATGGAATGCAAAGGCTTCCTCAAACCTCTAATTATTGATAATCCTATATTACCAAGTTTATTAGGTTAGCTTGACTATGTCCTAATTCTTTATTCACTTCTACCAGATCTTACAAAGAACCACTCACATATTAAGATTAATCAGAAATTAATATGTTGATTTGACCCGAAGCATGAGTTAATGATAAAAAGCAAATATATATAAGATAATAGAATTATGAAGGTTAACACTTTAGCTGTAGTATTCATGTCAAATCACTACAAACACCCTAAACCACGAAATTAGAATCTCATGATGTTATGTTCCAATTGAAAAGCAAGACTTAATAATAAGGATGAAAACTTCAAAACGAAGGAATGACGATCCGGTTCTTAGAGTCTCTCCTCTAAGATGGGCCTCCAGTCTCCTTTCCTGCTCCAGTCCTAAGTTCCTCAAACCACTAGCACTACCAACGTTCCCCCCAAGCTTGGATTCTCTGTTCCATACCCATGGCTTCTTCTAAGATAAAGTTTGTTAAGTCTTTCCCGCAACGTCACGACGTTGGGGTGTCGCGACGTTGGGCTGAATTCTACATCTATCTTCTCGAGTTCTATGAGGTTCACTGACATTTTCCGTATTTTCCTACAAAAACCCAATAAAACTAAATATTAGAAAAGTAATCAAAACAAGGTCATATATATATGAAATAGAACCCAAATCTCGCTAAATCCCGGGTTTGTAATGAGTGTTTTTAGACACTCATTACACCCCCAAATTAGCTTCTTGCTTGTCCCCAAGAAAGAAACAGACTCTAAACCATACACATAAGAAAATAACATACTAAACTCAACGACATGAGGGTGATGCACATGTTGCCAAACAGAATAATCAAAATGAATCGAACTCACAAATCTTGCCCTTTGTTTCTAATTTTAGAGGATCCTTAAGGTTGTTCGACTTTCGAAAGAATTTAGCTGAACACGGTTCGGTCAACAAGTGACTCACCTCTTAGGTTTTTGATGGCCTTTCCCAAGAAGTCTATGTGCATTGGATGCATGATCTCTAGCATCTCTTCGGTTAAAATTTTAGAATTGAATTCAACTTTCTATTTGGGAGGAGTCTAACTACAAAGGATAAGAACACACCATTTTCATTCATCTTGGCTCTACCTACTAATGAACGAATTCCTAGTGCCCGTAAGTTGTAGTTGAGTGTTCCTGTAGCGGGGATTCGTTGGTGACTCCCCACAAGTTGGTTAAGGGCACCCCAAACACTCACCCAAACCTAAGGGCCTTAAGTACGTGGGAAACTTCCATCTTTGTCCACAATATGGCGTTGAGAAGTCAATGGCTCAAGGTAGTTAGATTAAGAACATTGGGTTTGGCCATAGTGTGCCTTGGATTTCGACTAGAAGATCCCACTTATTATATTCACACTTTCTTTTCTTCTTTTTTTTTAATTTTTTTTATTTATGATGGGGCTCAATGGCAATCCTCTTTTTCTATGGTGTCCCATCACTTGGGTGTTTAGACACGCCCAAGGTTCGTTGAACGTTAGTAAGTCGGGTTAGGAACCTAGGCATACTCTGGAGATCACATGTATGAGTGTGTGTAGACTAATCTGGAATTGGTTTCTTGAACATATAAGGGGGGTGACCACTATGTCATCCCATACCTATCAGCGAAGTAATTCGCAGAGCATCTAACAGCTTTGGGATCCGTTCTTATTACGTTAGCAGCGTTTGTTTCAAAGAATTTAGAGAGGTAAAAAAGATCCTTGATTGTCAATCATGGCATCACTCACACATACTACCTAACACGACCCTAAAACATGAAATTAAATTGAGACATTCTAACACACAAACCTAAACGAAAGCTGTGAAAGTACGAACATAAACATAAACTTAAACATATATAAACAACGAACATAAATGATGCCAACTTGACCACCCATAGCCACCCCCTCCTCTCTAAACAAGAACGAACAATGTCCGCATTGGCACGAAAATAAAAGAACGATGGGAACTCCCATGTCGATCCCAAGGATCACTAAGGTGGTGGTGGTGGCAAATGGAGGAGGAGGAACAAGCCTTGGCCCCAGGCGGCTGTACGTTGGATGACCTCGCGGTTGGGAGGGACTATGCGTATGTCATTCGGTGCATCCATTTTCTGGCTCATGGTGACCCGATGCTCCTGGGTCTCATCCCAGAATGCATCAAATCGGGAAGTGAGGTCCTTAACCTGGTCCTCTAAGGTAGGAGAAGGACTGGGGACATCCGGCTGGGCGGGAGGTGGTGGAGGGGGTAGATGAGAGGTAGATGGCTGGCCGACCTCACCCGGGGTCTCCTCACGTATGCCAAAAAAAGTTTGGTATGTTGTCAACTCCTCCTTATTCGAAGGTTCATGACCCAAGTCATAAACCCCCTCGAATCGAGGAAACGCCAGAGTATCGCTTCTTAGGCGATGGCCTTGTCGGATGGATCCGAGGGCCTCATTATCCTCTAAGCGAGCACCTGGCGTTCTTGCACAGGCCATAGATGGGAAAGGGGTGCCCGAGGTTCATTTTGGAATCTCGGTTATAGAGGATGGCGTCCTCTATGACCTGACTGACATCAAACACGATGTCATGAATGATGGAAAAATTGAGCAATGCCCACTTTGCCATCACCTCACAAACGTTAGTCGTCAGAATGAGACAAGAGGTGATAAAATGGTGCCACACCTTAGATATATAGGCCAAGTGTTTGGCCTTGAAGTGCACGGCATGCCCCTCATTATTGAATTTCCACTCGCCCTCCCCGTTTTTGAGCATCCTAAGGACTTCCGAGTACTTAGGGTTTTCGTGAAGCCGATCATAAGCATCGGGGTTAATCGGCTCAAGGTTATAATAGCGATTGATAGACTTCGCACTGAAGTCTACCAAAACTTCATGAACTCGGACCTTCTTGAGCACATGATCTGCTAGGCTAGCATAGAATTCCCGCATAACCATCGTGGCAGCTGGCCTCGAGGGTTGGCACAATGCACCCCACCCCTTCCTAACTATGGTTTTATGGAAAAAATCGTCGGGATGTTGGAATCCCTTCTCCTTAATGAAGGAGCGATTGACAAAGATGAGGCTGAACTTCTCGGTCGTGCTCTCATTGACAAATTTATCGTCATCGTAGTCGGAGAGGGTTTTCTTGCTCTTGGAAACGCTACTTCGAGCTCATTTTTAAGCTTTTTGATCGACATTGGCCGCATGGGGATGGGTGGGTATTGGATGAACTTTCATGAAAATGCGCTCTAAATATGCGCACCACCCCTGTGGGATTGCACTCTACGAATACCAGAATCACCAAAGAAACTCACTGGGATTTGAGTGCAAACACTTAGCAGGCATTAAGTGGGATGGTGGTCTTGATTGAAGACAAATGGGGCCAAAACCCCTAACCAAACCTAGGGTACCTACTTAGACACAAACAACCCAGCATTAGAGGAATTAGGATGAGATCGAGACACAGGCCCGAGGCAATCGGAGTCCATAAAGAGGATCCCGAATGGCCCGGTGTACACGGGATTTGCGAAGCTTCAAAAGGCATCTTAGGGCTTTGGAGGTACGCTAGGGATGGATTTGGGATGGGCTTTGGTAAGAGGCTTTGAGATGGGATTTAGGTGAATGCACACTTAGCGAGAGCACATTAGGGTTTTCAAAATGACGGAAGTGAGATTATGAATGCTTATGTTCATAAAAACAGGGCAACGTCGTGACGTTGGGGCCAACGTCTCGATGTTCCCAAGAGTTTTATTTGCAATGTCACGACGTTAGGTCCAATGTCGTGACATTGTCGAAAGGCTTGATTTTCAACATCGCGACATTGAATCCAACGTTGTGACATTCCCGAGAGGTATTATTTCAACGTCGCGACGTTCCCGAGAGGTATATTTTCAACGTCACGACGTTGAGTCCAACGTCGCGACGTTCCCGAGACTAACAACTAGTAAATTTTTACAAAATTTTTTTAAGTATGAAAACTCTACACGTCGACTCATTGCTTCCCGAAACTTGCGTAAGCTTTCACGTGCTTTTCTATCATTTTCCATGCGATCCCCAGGCGCAAAACGCAACACAAATACATCAAAATTTAAACAAGCAAAATCAAACCTAGCAAACTTGAAACAAGAAAAACTGATGACCAAAATAATTTAAAGGCTTGGGTTGCCTCCCAAGTAGTGCTTGTTTACTTTCGTTAACCCCGACGAAGCTATGTCTCCACTGGCGGTACTTGACCACGAGAAAACTTCGAAACGACAAAAATTGTGTGATCCCGAGCATTGCATATGTTGCCTTTAAACTTGTGGTGGACTTATGCTTCTTGAATTGACCGCCTAGATAAATCTTTACTCGTTGCCCATTCACCTTAAATTGACCTCTCTCAGGATGCATTAGCTCGACACTACCATATGGGAAAACTTGGGTGATCACAAATGGCCCAGACCATCTTGACTTGAGTTTTCCTAGGAAAAATTTCAATCTTGAATTGAATAGCAATACTTGTTGTCTTGGTTTCATCTCATTATGCATTAGGTGCTTGTCATTCCACGCCTTGGTCTTCTCCTTATATATCCTTGAACTGTCATATGCATTTTTCCTAAGTTCATACAGTCCATTCAATTGGAACATCCTTTTTTTCCCGACCATTTCAAGATTCATGTTTAGCATTCTAGTTGCCCAGTATGCTTTGTGCTCCAATTCTACAAGTAGGTGGCATGCCTTACTGTAGACGATTATGTACGGGGACATTCCCAAGGGGGTCTTAAAAGCTGTTCGATAAGCCCATAAACTATCATCAATTTTGTTTGCCTAGCCTTTCCTCGTCACATTAATGTCTTTTCTAAGATTTTCTTGATCTCCCTATTCGACACCTCAGCTTGCCCATTGCTTTCGGGGTGGTATGCAAGTGACACCCGATGCTTCACCCCGTATTTGGCCAGGAGCGATGCAAACAACTTGTTACATAAATGGGAGCCTTCATCACTGATTACTGATCTAGGAGTCCCGAACCTTGAAAAGATGCTACTCCTGATGAAACGCAGTACCACTTTGGCATCACAAGTAACGATTGGAATGGCTTCCACCCACTTAGACACGTAATCCACTACCAAAAGTATGTACTTATGCCCGTAAGATGATGGAAACAGACCCATAAAGTCAATGCTCCAGACATCAAAAAGTTGTACCTCTAGAATATTCGTCAATGGCATTTCATTTTGACGTCCAATGTTGCTGGTCCTTTGACATCGATCACAGGACTTTGCAAATAAGTTTGCATCTTTGAATATAGATGGCCAATAAAAGCTCGATTGTAGTACCTTGGTTGCTTGTATTTGTCCATTGAAATGGCCTCCACACTCTAAAGAGTGGCAGCGTGTCAGTATCTCACTTACTTCACTTTCCGGCACACACCTTCGAGTAATCTGATTGGCACACTGCTTAAAAAGGATTAGGTCTTCCTAAAAATAGCGCTTTACTTCTGCAAAGAATCTCTTCTTTTGTTGAAATGTGAGGTCAAGTGGAATAATACCGACAGAAAGATAATTGGCTATGTTGGCAAACCATGGGGATGTTTTAGCATGTGACAAAGCTATTATTTTCTCATCTGGGAACGTGTCATCAATCTGCAAATGATGTTTCTTCATTGTTTTTGAAGCCTCTAGTCTTGACAGAGTATCGGCTACCATAATTTTTGAACCCTTCTTATCTCGAATCTCCACATCAAATTCTTTAAATAGGAGCACCCATCGAATAAGTCTCGGTTTCATGTCTTTCTTAGTCATCAAGTATTTATTGAATGATACGTGAACTATGCTTTGTTTCCTATAAGATAAGGTCTGAATTTGTCAAAGCCAAACACAACAGCTAACAATTCTTTATCTGTTGTGGCATAATTGAGTTGTGCATCATTCAACGTTCGACTGGCATAATAGATGGCATAGAAGACTTTTCTTTTCTCTGGCCTAAAATGGCCCCAACTGCAAAGTCGTTTGCATCGCACATAAGTTCAAATGGAAGATTCCAATGCAGATGACTCTTATAAGGGATAGGGTTAACTTCTTTTAGAAGCCAACTCAAAAACATTCATGCAGATTGAACTCAAAGCTAGGAACACCTTGCATAGAAAGATTACCTGAAGGTTTTGAAACTTTGGAGAAATCTTGGATGAGCGAGTCTATAAAAAACTGGCGACCAAGGAAACATATGCGCCTTTGCGTGTGGGTGGGGGCAGTTTCCCTATGATCTTGATCTTGGCTCGATCAACCTCAATTCCTTTTCTGGATACGCGATGCCTCAATACTATGCCTTCTCTCACCATAAAATGGCACTTTTCCTAATTTAAAACTAAATTAGTTTCCATGCACTTTTTTAGTACCAATGTCAGATTATGGAGGCAGTCATCAAATGTAGACCAAATCTATGAGAAATCATCCATGAAGACTTCAATGGATTTTTCGACCATGTTCAAAAATATTGTCATCATACATCTCTGAAAGGTTCTTGGAGCATTACACAGCCCAAATGGCATTCTCCGAAAAGAGAAAGTGCAATAATGGCATGTGAAGGTGGTCTTCTCCTGATCTTCCAGAGCAATGGTGATCTGATTGTATCCCGATTATTCATCCAGAAAGCAGAATTACTCATTCCCCACAAGTCGATTTAAATTCTAATCAATAAATGGAAGTGGAAAATGGTCCCACTACACGGTCACTTTGTTCGGTCCCGTCCAGTCAGCCACAAATTCTCCATCTATGCTTGTTCTTGTTGGGAGCAGTTCATTTTTCTCATTTATTATCATCGTAGTTCCTCCTTTCTTGGGAACCACCTGAACAGGGCTCACCCATGAACTATCAAAGATGGGGTGTATCACTCCTGTATCTAACCATTTATGTACCTCCTTCTGAACTACCTCTTTCATTGAAGGATTTAAGCGTCTTTGGGCATCCATTGTCTATGACGCCCCCGATCCGAGGTCGGGTTCGACAACCGTCAGCTGCCAGGGAATACTCGTGGATGTCGGGTAACTTAGGCGACACTCACAAAAGTGGGCAAAGTCTCCCTTTGTATGAGGAGCTCTACCCAGGTACAAAACCTGTCCCAACTTGATTAACAACGACCACTCGGGTCCATGTGCGATAAAAATGGCCACTTGGGCCCATGCATCACTCTCCATAAAGTACATCAACTATTTAGTAATAGTTCAGAGTTATTACAATACTCTTAACCAAAACATATATCAAAATTTAAGTTTTAATACATGTTACACCAAAACAAATACCAAAGCCCTGACGGAGCTTTCTATTCACAAAATACGGCCTCTGTGACGGCGTCCTCACATCACACTCCCTCAACCTGAAATAGTGATCCCTTGACAAGGTGAGCAATGCCCAGTAGAGATAATTTCCTACGTGGGTTACTCCCCACCTAAGTGCACATGTCTTGGAAACAATCACACTCAAGTAAATACATGATCCTACTTGAATGTCTACATACTTGATTCCATCTCTAGTCCTCACCAGGCTCCCTCCCACAGTACCTAATGACAGCAGTAAAAATATAGTTTTCAAAATAAAAGCTTTTTGTTCTCAAAACTTACTACCACCGAGTTTAGTAAAAATTTGTTGGGCGATATGGCCAATTTGTTGGATAACCCTCAGAAACAATTCACATGGGCCTCAGGCGTGAATTGTTGGACAATCTCTAAACACAATTCTCTGGAAAATCTTTCGTCAAAATTCATTTCACAAACATTTTCATTTTTGTTTTCTTTCATGTCATGCACTCACACCTAATATTCTAGGTTGCCTCAGTGCATATGGAATGCATTATGCCAATTCCAAAATATGCATCCTAGTATATTTTTCATGTATATATTAACATAGATAAATTCACACAATTCATGTCATTCAAATTACAACAACCTTTTGCAAAATTAGCTCACATGGGCTAATTAACCAATCAAGCAATTCACTTTGAATCACCCAAACCACACAAAATCACACAACAAAATCACGTGAACAGTGAAACCCTCGGGTCGGCACTGTTCATGGCCACACAATAGGGATTTTCTCCACTCGGTTCAAATGTTTTGAGACCGAAATCATGGCTAAGTCAAGCCTCAGAATATCCCTAACCATTCACATGTCTCTTAGACAAAGAATAACACAAGTAGAAGAAGACCCCTACCTCTTGGAGTTGTCGGAACTCCACCAAATCGGTGTCCACGCATAGCCCTCGTCGCGTAGATCGAGTTTGCTTCTTGCTTCGTCGAGAACTGACAGTCCAAACGGCGAAATCTAAAGAGAAGTCACATTCTCTCTCTCTCAAATCTGCATCTCAGCCCTTACTGCATGTTTTCTCCAATTTTTGGAGAAGAAGACTATTGCTCTTTTGTCTTATTCATTTAACTTTCCAATAATTCCATCCATGTCCCTTTAAGTTTTGGATTTTGAAACTTGGCTTAATCTAAGCCATTAATCTCCATCCTCTCTCTAATCATGCAACATGTGTCATGGTACATGTAATAGGTGACTTTGTCACATCACATGTCTCTCCTGGCTTACCGTTTATGGCTTTTTAACACGATGCCTTAAGCGTGAAATTAGACAATCTCGGATTGGTAAATTCTACATGGTAGCTAGATTTCGCGAGACGATTCCATCGGTGAAATCCGTTTCGTCATCCGAGATCTAGAAAAATTTCGGGTTTTGACCGAAATTACCATTTTTCGAAAGTCGAATTTCTCGGGTTTACATTCTCCACTCCTTAAAGAATTTTCATCCCAGAGAGTGCATGCGATCCACCTACGAATCACATGCATATACGCGACATGCACTATACCATGCATGTAAACTAGTCATTTAAGTGATGGCGACTAAACCACATACCTTCATCCTAAACAAGAAGGGATAGGTGGTCGCATCGTGTCCCTCGGCTCCGCGTTGACTTTCCTCCGGCTCCACGGTGCGCCCGTAGCACGCCACGCTGTAGCCTCCGCGGTCTTGCGTCATAAAGGCGATCCCGGGTATCCATAATGCACCTTTGGTCCCTCCTAGAGGTCCCATCCGGTGTCGAACCTCCAATCTCTCCCAATCACTACATGGCTGGATCACAGAGTGTACCTAGAACATGAGGCGTGAAATACCTCGCGGACATCGACATCTTTGGGGCGGTAAAGCCAGCAGTGCCTTCTGATTGCCCTACCCTCTCGAGTTTTCGAAGGGCCCAATAAAAACTCGTGATAGCTTCCTAAGCTTGCGGGCGACCACTCTGGTGGCATCACCTTCAAAGAAGAGCGTGATCCACCAACCTCGAACTTTAAATTGAAGCTACGTCGTACATCGGCCATGGCTTCTTACCCGCCGATCACAGGTCGTGAGGAGACGTTATCGTATCAAGCTCACCTTTTCGGAGGTGTCTCTAATCAGATCAAGACCAGTGATGGAGTTTTCTCCTACTTCGGCCCAACATATCGGTGATTTGCATGGCCTCCCATACAATGCCTCATATGGTGCCATTTGTATACTCGCCTGATAACTGTTGTTGTAGGCGAATTCCACTAAGGGAAAATGCTCTTCCCAACTACCCTTATGATCAGGCGCATGCTTTCGCTGACATGACCCATCTAACACCTATATGGTCCTCTCGACCATCACCTATGGGTGGAAAGTTGTACTCATGGTCAATGGAGTGTGCCGCCAGCCTTTTGGAAACTCTTCCGAAGCCCGTAAACCTCGAGTCTCATCCAACAACATGGATCTTGGTACTCCGTGTAATGGATATCTCTCAGTGTACAGCCAGGTAGAATCTCTCCAATGTGAAGGTCATCCGCCACGGCTAGAAAATGTGCCGACCGTGACGGTCCACTATCACCTATATCGCATCATGTCCCTGCGGTGTTCGTGGAAAGTGGGTCACAAAATCCATCGTGACGTGCTCCCAGCTTCCCGCTTTCCCGGCCACCTCGATAGGCGGTAATACACTTGTATTTTGATGCTCGACCTTAACTGTGGCGACCGTGAGACATTGTCGAACAAAGTCCCCCGTGTCTCTTCATTCCGCTCTAATAATGCGGCGGCGAGATCACGGTACATCTTAGTGCCACTGAGATACGGAAAATCGAGAGCAATGAAACTCCTTGAGGATCTTCTATCTCAAATCGGTCAATTGGGGAACCACTACCCGTCTTCTATACCGAAGACTACCATATGCGTGGACGGTCCAACCCTCGTCACATGTACCTGACTGTACCCGGTCCCTGATGGACACTATCTTTGCTTCCTGCCTCTGGGACTCAATCACTCTGCTTAACAAAGACAGTATAGATACTAAACTCCTAACATGCGATTGGTGCCCAGTGCTATTTTGGACCTTATTTGAGATAGGTTTTGAAGTGTTTTTGCTTGCGCTAATCATGTCAATTATGCCAATTATGAAGTGTTCGGGTGTTCTTAGTATCACTTATGTCGTTTGAAGGTTATTTTGAGTTTGTTTGTAGGTTTTGCGTACCTTGAGGAGTTGATATCGAGACATATGCTAAACCATGAAGATTGAACCCATTCATCGACCCATTGAGCATACCAAAAATCAAAGAAGAATGAAGACAAAGTAAAGTTAGTGCGATTATAGGAATGGTAGGCTATGCGGAGTGAAGATCGGCAATTCCGGGAATTTAAACTAAGATTACGAAAAATTCCCCATTTGGGATTCTTGAAAAATTATAATCATAAGCGAAAATTGCATAAATCCTAGCGAGTATGAATCTAATAGACCAAGAACTTAGCTCTACTGCTTTGTTCCTAGCGAAAAAAATCCGAGTTTAAGCTATCACCTAAAAATTTCGCTAAGCTAAGCGAAATTTAAGCTAACTAGTAGAAATTGCCAATGCACAGCGAAATTTTCTGATTCATATCTTGGTGATTTTAAGCTACCTAAGCGAAATTTTTAAGTGCTGCGAGAATTTTACGCCTTGTCTGGAATCCCTTTTGTAATTAATACCAAAAGCCAGACTTCATTTTGGTGTATTACTTCCTTGTCCTTTATTTTAGCCAAAATGTTAGGCTTTATTGTAGTTTCACATAAATGGGTGGCCTATATAAACCCCCATAGTTTTTGTAACAAAAAGAGAAGAAATTGGAGAGAAATTTTGTGGCACAATTTTTATTTCATGTAAATATCTCGCAGCTTCAGTTAGGGTTTGCTTTTCTCTCTTCTCTATCTTCTTTCTCTCATTTTCTAGGCTGCCAAACACCCCTCTTGAGGATGACAACTCAAGAGATGCTTGGCAAACCTCTTTTCTTTGAAGAGGAAGGAAGCTAGCTTGGTTGTGGGAAGGCGATTTCTGAGGTGTCTCATGTGTTGAATACTCTGGTCTTGTACTATGGCTCAAATCTTCTCAAACTAAGGGTTGAATATCATTTAATGTCATTAATTTGGCCCGATGCCTATGCTTTGGGATACAGTGTATATTATTGCTAGATGCATTGTAGTTTTTAGATGGTCTTTACGAGCCCTTTGAAATGATGTTGAATGTTAAGGTTTCAAACTAAAGAGTATAGATGCATGTTTCTGTGTTGACTCGAATAGGAGTGGTTTTCTAGGGTTAGGTTTGCTAGTTAAACAAAGATCAGGTTATAGCTTGGACTATAGGTTGCTTGTCCACAATCACGAGATAAACAGGGACACTTGTTTGCCCTATGTTATCAAGTTAGTGACCTAAATCTTCAAAGTTACCTTTCACATCACTTTAGTCTTTGCGGTTATTAAATTTTCAAACTACTCACCTTTGTTTTGAAACAAATCGAAAATCAAATAGAAAGCCTTACCTTTTCACACTTATGCAAATCCATTCCTAGGATGAAAACCCATCCGTGTTCGACCTAGACCGCTATCACTGCGAGTAGCTCCACTACGGCCGGTAGGAGGGCTTAGGATATAAAATTTTTGTTGGTTCCGCTCAACCTACGCGTGACGCGAATCAAATGGTATTAGTTCGCGGGGGATGGTGTCCCAGCTGCAATGATAGGTTGAGAGTGTACTTGTGATCAACATCGCAGTAAAGGTAACCTTTTAACTCTTTTGTAACCAGGTTGTAGTAGCGCAAGTTTTCATCACTTTCTTGATAACTTCACTGTTTTTGTTTATCATACAGTTAGTGTTATTTTTAGCTAATCTTAACCTTTTTGCAAGTTTGTTGGTGCTCTTTGTTGTCTCTACAATTTTGTAACAGGCGTTTATACTCCAGTGGGATAGAGACACATCAGGTAGACTGCAGAGAATTAGTACACAAATTAACCAAAGCAGTGAAGTCAGTGTACACACAGATACCATGGATCCTTTGCACGAGAAGAACAGCAGTCGACCCGGGAACCCGATGAATCCAATGCTATAGAACCATGAGGGATCACATCCGCCCCTCCCCAGAGTTAGTGCCCCTTCTTGCATCGTACCTCTGTTGAAGATGCTTGGTGAGGCCCCTACTTGGTACCCACTATCCCACATATCATGGTATGGAAAATGAAAATCCATACACACATATAAGGGATTTTGAGGAAATGCGCACCTTTAAAGGGAAGGAATGATGGACATGGATTTGCTTAGTGAAGCATTTCCATTAACCACCAAGGACAAGGCGAGATTTAGCTAAACTCAGGGCCTAGAACCATTAGAAATTGATTTGAGAAATCTGCGAGGCGGTATTCACGAAGAAGTTCTTCGAGTGCTCATAAGACCAACAATTTGAAAGACAAATTTATACCTTTGCTATTTCAGATGGTGAGAGGTTTTTATCGGTGTTGGGAGAATTTATGGAGACCATCGGTGCATGCCCACATCATGGGTTTGATACATGGATGTTGGTGAACCACTTACATGAGGTGGTATGTCTCACGCCATGGGGCGACTTTGGAAACCATGTGTGGAGACTTTCTAAGTAAGCATCAGCGAAGCCATGGATTTTTTAAACTACGTGGATTTGAGAAACTTCTAAGGGTTGGGATGAGCGAACCACTAGGGAAATGGAAGCGATGGGGCCCTCGGCTGACCACAGGGGAGGGATTTTATACACCACGGAGGACATAGAAATGAAGCTAAATTTCAACCTTAGCTAGGAAGGTGGAGGAGCTTGAAGGAAAAGGCTCCATGAAGTGCGGCGGTGGTAGAAAATCACACCGATCCAGTCCACACCCAGCCCAATTTCCCGATCCCACGTAAATCGACGACAGGTGTCTGCTTATGGCCCCTACGATTGAAGGATTTGATGTCGGAGTGTGCTGCAAATCTTTGTGAGATGATACAAGCCACCACAACCCAATGCCCCATATGGAAATACCTACAATTCCAATTGGAGGAATCACCCTAACCTTTCCTAGAAACCCACTCCTGTTTATGTACCCCCAGGTGCCAAACCACAGTTTGGTTCCCAATTTCAACCACAACCACCACCATCCTCTCCACAGCCCAGAGCAGGGCCATTTTAAATTTGAGTAAGGTGGTAAAGCGACTTTTAATGGAAGAAGCGAAAAGGAATTAATGTGCAACTGGCCTGAAAGGATTCATCTTGTAGAAACCTAGCGAGCAGAGAATAGATGGGCTAGAGGAAGCGAGCTTTGAACGAAAATTGATAACCTACATTCAATCTGAGATCAACAAGGATGCTTGGAGGTACAAAGAAGAGGAAGGTTCCCTTCCCAAGCAGTGCCAAACCAGAGGGAATCCATGAGGTAGGATCATCCGATAATTCGAGAATGGATGAGGTGAAGGTTATAATTACCACACGAAGTGGAAAGGGTTGATCGACCCATTACCCGAAGCACATTTGAAGGATCCGGCGGGGAGAAGAATTGCATTATGAGCAAATTCTCCTAAGGGAGGACTCAGGAAATACAGCATGCACCACCTCCATTTCCACAAGCATAGAGGCAGAAGACATCACGACGTAGGGTATCTTAGAGTCTAAGGCAGGTGAGAGATTGACATACCTGCGGACTGTGTCAAACGAGTCCACTGCACATCACGAGAATTTTTGAAAGATCTTTGCACGATCAAGAGGATTGGGCATTAGAGGAAAAAGGCATTTCTTCTTGAACAAGTGGTGCCACTTAATCAGTAAGAATCCGATCAAATACAAGGATCAGGGATCTCCCATGATTTCGAGTCGATATTGGTTGGGAATTCGTGGAACAAGTCATTGCTTGATTTAGGAGCCGGTGTGAACCTCTGTAGGTGATGCAGTAGTGCAAGCGGGTTAAGGTTTGGAGTGAAGACAAAACCTACCAACATCACACTATCATTGGCGATAGATCGGTAAAAATCACAGGGGATAGTTGAGGATGTCTTAGTGAAAATAGACAAATTCTCTTACCCGGTGGATTTTCTAGTGCTTGACTTGAGCGATTCTGAAATGAACGATCATGTGCCAATCATCTTAGGAAGACCATTTAGCCCGACGATACAATCATCAATTGCCGAATGGAGTCATGCAACTTACCTTTGGTAACATGACCTTGGAGTTAAACATATTCCATTTAAACAACAAACACAAGCGCTGGCAAATGAAAATCAAATTTCGTGAAGTTGTTTCAAATGGTCGGTATGCGAGGAAAGCTAAGTGTCCGGGGTACCGAGGAATAGTCGGCCCGAGGTGCATCGAAATTGTGTTGGAATTGCTCTCGATTGCCCAACTGACGGTGTTCGAGTTCAAAGTCATCGAACGAGGACGAAGTCGCGATGAAAGTCAGTAACCGAAAGGAGGCGGCTGGACCAACTGCTTAGGGTTTGAGGAGATTATTCTCCTTGACCCTCCTTGAGTAAATTTTGATATTGAGCGGTTCGGTGTTTTAGCCAGATTGCGATTCAAGCAATTTTGATTTAGTTTGTTTTAATTTAGTTAATTTTAATAATTTTAGTTATTTTTAGAAATTTTCCTAAATTAGCAGTTTTCCCTTTTTAGTAATTTTATTTATATCTTATAGTACTTTATATTAAATTTTAACTATAGTATCATATAATAATATTTATTATAATAATCTCTTATTTTTATATATTATTAATATTTAGTACAGAATATTTGATGTCTTTAGTCTTGAAGCAGGTTTTACTTAAATTCGCTATACTAGCGAAAAAATGGTGGAAATAAGGCTCTTCGGCTTCTCATTTGCTTATAAAGAAGGGAGGGGGTTGTTCATTTAGTCATTTCATATTCCCCTCCAATAAGCGAGCTCACAGGCCACTCAGCTTCTCTGCTCTACATGCCGTCCTTTGCCACGCCCGAGCCACGTCACGTGCCTGCAGGCCTTGCGCTTCAACGCCGCTGGTAGCCCAGCTGCAGAGCCATCGCTGGCGCTCTCCGCGAGGCGGTTCGGTAGCGATGCCACAGGTTCAGCCAGCCGCGCACGCCAGCGATCCAGTCCACGGTGAGCCACGGCGCGAAACTTCCTTCGCCGTGCGCGCGAGCCACGATTTCGCGGCTGATTCTTTGCAGAGCTATAGCCATTCCCCTACGAACCAGCGCACCGCGGTTACTAGAGCGACATTTTTGGTCGGTGACTGCCACCGCCGCCGATTACCTTAGTTACATTTCGGTGAGCCAAGTCCTCTTTCGGTATTTATTTAGATATCGGTATGGTTCGTGCTGAGGTGGGTCAGCCTTGTGCGTGGTCGGTCCGATGCCACCGGCGAGGCCCGACTCGGTCCGACGCCGGTACCATCCGCGGGTCCGGCGTGCGAGGGAGCCGCCGGTTCGTCGATGCAGGACACGGATGGGACCGGGCCCCATCGCTGTGCCTCGGAAGGAGAGTTAGGAGGGCGACCCTCGACGAGACCCGCATCGGGCCCGGTGAGTCATCTTCCTCCGGCCTCAGCCATCGCAGTCACATCATTTGCGGAGGCTAAATCATCGCCTCCGGTTGTCACGCCTCGAGTCGGGGGAGGCCGTTGTTCGTGGGAACCCGTTCCGGGGAATGTGCGACTGCGTGCGTAAAGACTTTCATCGAAGTCATTCTACGGCGATCAATGGCGGGGCCGATCTAGGTTTAGGGATTCTATGAGGTTGATCGAGGATTATTCTCTACTGGCCTTCATGACCCCGAGGCAATATTATTACCCACGAGTGGTGCTGCAGTTTTATCACTCGATAACATCTCGAGGAAGCCGGATGAGGTGCGTGAGCTTCGATTCTCTATCGATGATCGCCAGCGAGAATTACTCAGCGGTCGATATATCAGCGGCTTCAAGCCTGCGTATACCTGGCCGTATCACGAAGGTTGATTATAGAGATTGGGCCCGCAGACTGTGAGATGAATTCGGTCAGCGGCGGAAGACACCGCAATTTGGACCCGGTACTTTCGGAAGCGACTCAGCCTCGGATGTTGGCGATTCGACCATTTATTGGGACGATGCATTCATTACAACATTATGTGCAGCGGAGAATACATCTTGGAGGCTCTTTGCCGGATCTCGGGGAGGGATATTGGTTCAACCCCTACGAGTTGGTGATGACCTCACTTGATGCATTTCGAGGGGAGAAGGTCCGCCCGAAGGACTGGTTGGCCAGGAAGTCTTCATTTGGCGATCATAGAGACTATACGCCGGGGTTCACCGCCGAGCATTTGGGATTCCGGAGAGCCCGAGGATTGAGAGGAAGGATCAGATGCCCTCTAGTCCTATCAGCTGGGCCCAGTGGTGAGCCGTACCGTATCTTTCCTCATCACGACGTGAGGACGGGAGGGAGTGCCGGTCCGGTGTAGAAGGACTCAGCGAGGAGCGATATGCCTGCCCACTGAGCCCCGAGATATAGAGGAGTCGGCTAAGCGGTGTCCCTCCATCTCCTCCCTCCACATACCATCCGCCCGGCCGCGTGATGCACACGGCCCATCATGCTCGGCACACCGTTCACGGTATGTTCACGCCCCGGCTCGGAGAGATAAATTTGGGTGATGGATGCCTATTTGCTCTCATTGGCGGCTACTCGAGCGACCCGAGGGATGTCAGAGGTTGACTTCGGTGTTACTCCATCTTTAGCGGCCAGTTATGACTCACAGGTCTTCGTGTTCGGATCGGAGGGAGGAGCGCTACGGCGGCGGCATCCGCATCTTTGGATGTATTGTTTGCGGCGGCCAGCGATCGCGAGACCCACCACCACCACGGCGGTGAGGTGGTTAGGTTTCTTTATGATTTTGTATAGTTACCGGCTTTATCATTGCCTACTAATTTTGATTGGGATTCATGTATTAGCCACGTAGTAAGGCGGTGATATTTTTCTTATGTTTAGCTTTTGAGTATGCATGTACTAGCCATTTTGGCTTCTCTCAAAAACTAATCGGTATATATATACACTTTTGCATATATTTTTGTGCCTCCATCTTATGTAATCGTTTTGTCTTCAATTGGACAATTGAATTGCTTCAATTGAGCAAATTAAGATTACTTGATTGGACAGCTTTAATTGGGCAATTGAATTGCCTTTGAAACAATTCTGAAACCATGTTTATCACCTTATGTTAGAACAATTCCATGTTTGATATAATTTTCGGGTCAATCAAGTCTAAAGATGCTTAACTTAACATTTTGTTTAATTCACACACTTACAAATGCATTGTTTCAATAGGCTGTGAATTTGTTTACCTCCTTTCACTTTGCATAGCCGGCTCTAGGCATGTTGGCAACCCATGATAGGTTTGTGTTACCTACATATGAAGACCAATGTAGTTCCTCCCAAAAAAAGAAAAGAAAAGAAAAAGAAAAAAAGAAAAAAGAAAAAAGAAAAGAAGAAAAAAGAAAATAAAATCGTGACGCTTTGTTTTTGAAGCCCTAACATGGTCCGAGGGGTGTATGGAGAAAGTTTTTTGAAGCCCGATGCTCCTAAGCCTTTACCTGGTTGGGAGTCATCGATTAGTGTTCGTTACATGGGGCGGATGTAGAGTTTAACGATTCAGAGGTGCTTGATTTTCAGTCATTCGAGTCCGGGGTTAAGCCTCAGAGAGTTTGTGGTCATGATCCTCGGCTTGATGCCCTAAACCTTAATTGGTTGGGAGTCACTCCAGGACCTCTGCTACACTGGATTCTCAAAGGAAATCTAAGCCGGTGCATTGCACCCTACAATGAAGTTGTTTAAAGACAAGAAGTGAGTAACTATCCTTATCTAGGTTGTTCAATGTGCCTAAGGCCATACCAGTGCTAGGTCGGGGAGGGAACAATTTGCACTTATTGCCTGATTTGCCACATGGAAGGAACCATTAGACTTTGGTGGAAATTCAATGAGAATCATGGAACCAATATTGACCTAAATGTCTTGAATGGTTTAATTCTTTCATGTCGGTTTTCAAACTTGGTGTCAATTTTTCAGTTTAAAGATAATATTTATTTGTATATACACCTTTTTGAATAATAAACTTTTTGAAAATCATTGCATACATCTCCTTTTAGTTTTTGTGAATACAGACTAGCAACGTTTTGGCTGGGTGGATTAGTGCTCAAAAAGTGATATTTGACCCTATTTCAGATAGGTTTTGAGTGCTTACAAGATTTAATCATGTCACTATGCCACCTTGGAAGTGTTCAGTGTTCTTAGTATCACTTATGCCGTTAGAGTGTTGCTTGGCTGTTTTCAGTTTTGCGTGACCGGTGAGTTCAATACCAGACATATGCTAAACCATGAAGATTGGAACCCATTCATCACCATCAAACATACCAAAAATCAAAGAAAGAATGAAGGCAAAGGATAAAAGTCAAAAAAGATAGGAGCAAAGAGGCCATGCAAGGAAGATCGCGAATTCCGTGGAATTTCGCAACTTAAATAAATTGTGAATTTTCGCTGCACCCAAGAATTTCGCTCTACAATCGCTCCTAGCGAAAAACTAGCCACTTATCACCTAAAATTTTGCTAAGTACAAATTTCGCTAGTTAGCTTAAAATTGCCAATGCCTAGCGATTAAATTTTCGATTTCTTATCTCGTGATTTCGCTGCCTAGCGAAATTTTCGTGCCTAGCTTAAATCAGTTCATTTTGTTCTTTGTAATTAATGCAAACCGACTTCATTTTGGTGTATTACTCTTGTCCTTATTTTAGCCAAAATGTTAGGCTTTATTGTAGTTTCACATAAATGGGTGGCCTATATAAACCCCCATAGTTTTTGTAACAAAGAGAAAGGAACTGAGAGAAATTTTGTGGCACAATTTATTTCATGTAAATATCTCTGCAGCTCTTCGCTAGTGGTTTGCTTTTCTTCTCTCTTCTTTCTTCATTTTCTAGGCTACCAAACACCCTCTTGAGGATGACAAACTCAAGAGATGCTTGGCTGCTCCTTTCTTTGAAGAGGAAGGAAAGCAGTATGGCTTGTGGGGGCAAGCATGTGTCAGCCCTCATGTGTCAATGCTACGTGCATCGTATTTATGGCTCCATCTTCAAACTAGGTTGAATATCGCTTAATGTCATTAATTTGGCTAATACTACTTCATGCTTTAGGATACAAAGTACTTTTGCTAGATGCACGTGGTTTTTAGATGGTATTTACGAGCCACTAAATGATGTCGAATGTTAGGTTTCAAACTAAAAGTGGGCTATAGATGCATGTTTCGTGTTGACTCAAATAGGAGTGGTTTCTAGGGTTAGGTTTGCTAGTTAAACAAAAAGATCCTGCTATGGCTTGACCATAGGTTGCTTGTCATAATGCGAGATAAAACCCGAGGACACTTGTTCATTCCTATGTTATCGTTAGCGACTAAATTTCAAAGATACCTTTTCACACACATCACTTTCGCCTTGGCGCTTATTAAATTTTCAAACAACTCACAATCGCTTTTGAAACAAACCAAAATCAAATGAGGAAAGCCCTTGCCCTTTTCACACTTATGTAAATCATTCTTAGGATGAAAACCCATCCCCGTGTTCGACTTAGATCCGCTATAACAAGCAGCAAATGACTACCTACAAAGAGGAGGAACTCAGATATAAATTTTTGTTGATTCCGCCTCAACCTACCGCGGGCACTAATCACATACCCTCGAGCCTGCCGCGGTACCGTAGCCCAAACCGTCCCACCGTCCCTCGAGCATTCGCCTACTCCCGAAGCTATACTAGCCAATGCTCCTCGTGGACTTCGACCGAGTGCACAAGAATCACATTCCGCTTTACCGTGGTGTAATGCAAAGTGAAGTCATAGTCCTTAGAACTCCATCCATCTGCGTTGCCTCACACAGGTCCCACAAGGTGAAAATATACTCGCACTCTTTGTGGTCCGGAAAGTACACCTCAAACCGCCACCATATAAGTAGTGCACAAATCGTCAAGGCAAAGACTACTTCGCCGCCAACTCCATGTCCGTGCAGTAATTCTCGCTCTACGATTCTTCAACCGATTGAACCATAAGCTACTACCCTCCCGCACTACATCAAAACACATCCCATTCCGCCTCGGCTTCACAATACACCCGTGCACCCTTGTCCCCTCCGGACTATTAAGATAAGAGCCGGGCAAGCCTCCTTCAACTCCCTGAACGCCCCGCACGGCCATCCCAATCAAACTTAACCTCCTTCCGGGTCAATCTAGTCATAGGTGCCGCTAATCGGGAGAAATCCTCAATGAATCTCCTGTAGTACCCAGCCAATCCCAAGAAACTACGTATCTCGAAGACTGACTTCGGCCTCTCCCAACTCATCACGACCTCGACCTTCTCTATGTCCACTGGCACGCCTGATGCTAACACCACGTGTCCCAAAAATCTTACCTCAAGAAGCCAAAACTCGTACTTACTAAACTTGGCGTACAGTTGATGGTCTTCAACAACTCGTAATAATCCTAAATGATAATCCACTGTCCACTCGACCGGGAGTAGACGAAAAATGTCATCCACGAAGACCACGCACAAACTGATCTAAATAGGTCAGAATACCTATGTACGAGGTCCATGAATGCCGCTAGCACACTGTCAATCCAAAGGGCATCACCAGAAACTCACTGTGCCCATAACGTCCTTAAACTCGCCATCTTAGGGGTATCTATCTCCTTAACCTCACCGATGGTAACCAAAGGAAGGTCTATCTGATGTGACTCGCTTCCTCTTAATCGATCAAACAAATCGTTAACTTCAATGGGTACCACTGACCGCAACCCCGCTCAACTACCTATAATCAATGCACAAGAGAAGGGTCTTTGCTTCTTCTTTCTTCGCAAATAACCGGTTACCCATGGTGAAGTGTCTGATCTAATGAACCCCCTTGTCCAATAACTCTCAGAGCCGGACTCGGGAAGTCCCGCAACTCAACCCGGTGCCATCCTACGCGGGTCATAGAGATGGGCAACGCACCAGGGTGTAACTCGATACCGGTCTACAAACTCCTCCGCGGGATGTCCCGTAGCTCATCCAGAAAAACATCCTCATACTCGCAGATTACTCGAGGTAGATCTAAGTTCGGTCACACCTCGTCCTCTAGGGTAAGGCTTGCTGATTCGTGCCATGGTAGGGTGATCCGGAATCAACAATATTTGTTTCCTATAATTCTCTCACGTCGTAGTCAAACTACCGGCAAAGATCGCTGCCTAGGGTCGAACACTAGACGTTTCATCCCACTAATGATTCCATAATAAGCAGTACCAGAGACTTTGATTTTTACTGGTTAAAAACATGGGAGTTGGTTGTTCACCGGCTAATCAAATAAATTTTAACCGAGAGTGTGAAATGGTAACCTGAAGGCTTCGTGTCACTACTTTGATAAATAGGTTATATATGTCCTGTTATTTCTCGTGATTAGTGGCAAATGACATATAGTCAAAGCCGTAACCGATCTTTTGTTTAGCTTTGAAACCTAACCCCAGAACTATCTTGTTTGAGTCCAATCAAATACTAAGCATTCAATAGTCCACAATGCGCTTGAAACCCTAGCATTTAACCTCATTTCAATGGCTAGTAAATGACATCTAAAGAATGTCAATGCATCTACCATTAAGAATGCAATCGAACCCTAAAGCATGACAAGTATTGGACCAAAAGAAAGACATTAAATGGCATTAAACTCTAGTTTGAAAGTTGAACCATAAACAGCACTGTATCATTTAAAGCATGAGGACAACCCGTAGTAGCCCCAAACCAAGCTAGCAACCTTCTCTTCATGTTTGGAGGTTTAGCCGTACATCCCTCGAGTTGTCATCCTCAAGGGGTGTGCTCGGGCAAAATTAGAAAATGAGAGAAAGAGGAGAGAGAAGAGAGCAAAATAAAACCTAAAATGAAAAGCTGCGGGAAAGCTTGCATAAATGGAAAGTTAGGGTTACAAAAGTTGTAGGGGAGCTTATATAGTCAACCCCAATGTGTGAAATGACAAAAAGGCCTAAAATATGAAATTACAATAGGGACAAAATGGTAATTAATCAAAACGTATCGTTTGGAATCAAAAACATCAAAAACACAGGGGCAGCAATTTCGCTATGCAGGGAATTTCGCTAGCATAGAGAAAATTTCGCTATGCTAGTGAAATTTCGCTAAGCTAGAGAAATTTCGCTAAGCTAGCAAAAATCACAAGAGATAGCGAAAATCAAAATTTTCGCAATGAACAGTAATTTTCGCTAGGCTAGCGAAATTTCGCTAGCTTAGCGAAAATTTTCCAGAAGCGAAATTCTCAGATTGCAGCCTTTCGCTATGATTTCGAAATTTTCGCAATCCCAGCGAAATTTTCGCAATGCATACAGCGAAAAATCTTGTTTCCCTCCTCGTTTTGCCACTCCGTGCATCATCCTTTCATCAATTCCAATTCACATTTCTTCATTTTCGTTGGTGAAATCATCGCTAATCCTTAGCATTCACAAAGACCAACTTGACATCAGACTTGAAATTATGACTGAGGCCCGAAAAACCTGCAAAATTACCAAAAAACAAACTCGAAATGGAATCAGTGGTACTAAGTATCCATTGATGTTAATTGGCTCAATTATATGATTAGTGCCAGCACTCAAACCTATCTTCAATAGACTCAAAATAAAGACTTTCGGGGCACTAATCACTACAAATAACTCGCCAACTATCCATGACACCTGACTCAGACAATCGCCCGGGGCAAAATACTCATGCTTTTCCCGAAAATACAATATGAGTACCGCTCGCGGTAGCTAAGAACCCTCCTACGCTCACAATTGATAACGACTTTGTAAGCTGTTAGCCAATCCATCCCCTGGATGACGTCGAACTCTGACATGTCCATGACCCTCATGTCCATTGTGAGTAGAATCCCCGAGATCTCTAACTCGTAACCTCGACATATCATCCCTATCCTTGCCCTAATCCCTAGGGGGGAACTCACATACAAGGTCTCCTTAAAGGCCTCAACCTCCAAGCCCAACTCTATCACAACTGATGCAGCATCTCTAAGGTGTAAACACGGCACCGAAACACTATTCACATACCGAAAAAGCATTTCATACACAATGTCCATGCATTCATAGGTAATGCAAGACAATAAGTTCATATATTAAATCATATTCAACAAAAAAAAATATTTATTTTATTTTATTTTAAAAAAAATTATTTATTTATTTATTTTAGTTTTTTTTAAAACCTCTTGAACAAAGGCTCAAGAACAAGGATCCAAACAAAGGACTAACAAATAAGACCGAGTCAAAACCGGGTCGAGTGCACAATGCACACCCACGGGCCTAGGCTGCGCTGGCCGAGCCGGCCATGCCAGGTGCACTAGGCACCAGTGTGCGCCTCCGACCGTGATCGCAGCGCAGGTCGCCACGCACGTGCGCGCCGTGGTCGCAAGACAAACCATGTCGTATGCCCCTTCCGGTCACGATACAAATTGCACGCAAAGGTGACCAGAACTCCTCGCCGCGGTAATTACGCGGTCGTGGTGTGGTGCGCACAGACGCCAGTCGCAGCCCCCATTGGGTCAGATCACGGTGAATTGCTACGCCGTATTGCAGCCTTGGCGCGCTGTTTCACGACCCAAAGTTGCCCCCCTCAGCCACGATACAATTTTTTAGTATCGCGACCCACTATGTACGCCGTCATGCAAGCGCCGGCCGCTCTTGCGCCGCGCAAGGTCGACCTTATCGTGGCCCTCCTGGGCCGCCATATCGCAGACATGCTTGGTCGTGTCTTGGCCGTATCGTGGGCCCTCTCACGCTCCAAACAAGCCTGGTCACGATACAAAACAGTGTATCATGACTCAATCACCAAAATGGGCACTAGCTCATTCCAGTTTACTACAACCTTTTTTTTTTTCTTCTCACATAATTTTTTTTTCTTGTTCCAAAATTACTTCGCAACACAATAAATAATAAATAAATATATATATATATATATATATATATATATATATATATATATATATATATATATTATATATATATATATATATATATATATAGGTTATATAAATCTTTTTTTTTTTTCATGTCTTCAAGATAACAAAATAAATTTATTAAAATTTATTTATTTAATTTCTTCCTTGTTTCACACACCTGTGAAAAAAACCCTAGAAAATCCTAAACACTCATTATATATATATAAAAATTTTTTTTTTTCATGTCTTTAATAGAACAAAATAAATTTATTAAAATTTATTTTATTTAATTTTTTCCCTGTTTCACACACTGTAAAACCCCAGAAAAATCCTCAACACTCATTTTTTATTTTTTTTTTCATCTCCAGTAGCCTCCTTGCTACTCTTAAAGATCCAGTAGCTTGAACACTTCAATTCACCCACTTCAAAAATTTCAGGAGTTTAATTATAAACTCTTTTTCTTATGCAAAAACTGGAATAATTTTCCAAAATTTCACAAACATAATATGTTTCATGTTAAACTCGAGCTACTGTTTAGAAAATATATATATATATATATATATATATATATATATATATATATATATATATATATATATATATATATATATATATATATATTATTTTATATTTTTTTCTTCGTCTTCACTCCTCGGGACCATTTTGCCCAAAAATCTCGAACCAACCTGAAACCTCAAACTTAGGGTTTTGTTTTATCGACTCTAATGTTCAACACGTTCTCCTATGCTACTCACCAAGCATACAAAACCCACAACATACCACACACAACAATTCATCAAGATGCACAATGATGCATGATCTAACCCGTGCCCATCAAGTCCTAGGTATATCGTATACCTAACTCTACACCCACCGAGCTCCCAAGGTAATCGCTACCTTAGCTCGATACTGTCGACGCCCAAATCCTCGGGTCCGTTGACAACCCACAACCTCGAATACTCAGATGTCGTGCAACCCGACACCACTCACCACGAAAAATCTGGCAGAGTCTCATTTGTACGGAGCTCTACCTTAGTACAAAACCCGTCCCAACACTAACAACGACCACTGTGGGGTCCATGTGTGAGTAAAATGGCCACTTAAATCTATGCATCAATACTCACAAAATTACATCAACTATTTACCAATAGTTCAAGAGTTATTACAATACTCTTAACCACAACATATATCAAAATTTAAAGTTTTAACACATGTTCTACAAAACGAATACCATAGCCACAACCCGGCTTTCTTCTAAAACGCGACCTCTAGTGAGTGTCGTCCTCTTGTACACTCCCTGTACCTGAAATAGTGATCCCTCAACAGGGTGAGCAATGCCCAGTAGAGATAATTTTCTACGTGGGTTACTCCCCACCTAAGTGCAAATATCATGGCAAACAATCACACTTAAGTAAATACATGATCCAACTTGAATGTCAACATGCTTAATCCCAGTCTCGAGTCCTCACACATGCCTAAGCCAAATGCGAGTAAAAATATAGTTTTCAAAACAAAAGTTTTTTGTTCTCGAAAACTTACTACCGAGTTTCGGTAAAATTTATTGAACAACCCTTCGAGGCGAATCTATTGGATAACCCTCCGAAACAATTCATGGGTCCCACTGATGTGAATTGTTGGACAATCTCCCAACACAATTCTCTGGAAAATCTCCCGTCGAAATTCCTTTCACAAACATTTTCGTTTTTGTTTTCTTTCATGTCATGCACTCACACCTAATATTCTAGGTTGCCCCAGTGCATATGGAATGCATTATGCCAATTCCAAAACATTCATGCTAGTATATTTTTCATGTATGTATTAACATAAATAAATTCACACAATTCATGTCATTCAAATTACAACAATAACACCAAAATTAGCTCACATGGGCTAATTAACCAATCAAGCAATTCACTTTGAATCACCCAAACCACACAACAAAATCATGTGAACAGTGAAACCCTGGCGACGGCAATGTTCACGGCCACACAATAGGGATTTTCTCCACTCGGTTCAAATGTTTTGAGACCGAAATCACGGCTAAGTCAAGCCTCATAATATCTCTAACCATTCACATGGCTCTTAGCCAAAGAATAACACAAGTAGGAGAAGACCCCTACCTCTCGGAGTTGTCAGAACTTCACCAAATCGGTGTCCACGCGTGGCCCTCGTTGCGTAGATTGACTTTGCTTCTTGCTCCGTCAAGAACCGACGGTTTAAACGGTGGGAAATCTAGAGAGAAGTCACACACTCTCTCTAAAATCTGCATCTCATCCCTTACTGCACGTTTTCTCCAATTTTTGGAGAAGAAGACTATTGCTCTTTTGTCTTATTATTTAACTTTCCAATAATTCCATCCATGTCCCTTTAAGTTTTGGATTTTGACACTTGGCTTAATCTAAGCCATTAATCTCCATCCTCTCTCTAATCATGCAACATGTGTCACATGAGTACATGTAATAGGTAACTTTTGTCACATCACATGTCTCTCATAAGCCGTTTTATGGAACCCAACACCCGTTGCCTTGAAAAACATGAAATTCTAACTATCTTGGAATTCGACGATATTCGACGTGGTAGCTAGATTTTGCGAGACAATTTCAACGGTGAAATCTGTTTCGTCATCCGTGATCTATAAAAATTTCGGGTTTTGACCGAAATTACCTTTTTACCCTTTTTCAGAAAATTCGAATTTTCCCGGGTTTTACACTGTCTGCTTGCTATCGTCCTCCAATAATATCCTATGCATACACATAGATGGCCTGATCCCCTTTATATCAGCTAGGCACCATCCAATCGCTTCCTTATGCTCCTTAAGGATATGCAACAATTTCTCCTCCTCCATGTTAGAGAATGAGGATGAAATGATAACTGGTAGTGTAGATTCCTCCCCAAGATAAGCGTATCTCAAATGATTGGGGAGTTGTTTCTCTTCCACAATAGAGGGGGTCAAACGACTCGGGCTAGCTTCCAAATATTCAAAGTACTTGATTCGTGCCACGGTAGGGTGATCCGGAATCAACAAAATTCGTATCCTATGTTCCTCCTAATCGTCAGAGTCAAGCTACCAGAAGATAATGTTCCAGGCCGAACACGTGATGAGTTTTCAGATAAATGGTTTGAGGAAGTCAAAATTGGTGAATTAAATTCGATTTTTAAGGTTTTGTGAAAACAAAGGTGTGGTTGGTTGCAAACCGAAAATAAATAAAACAAATGCAAAAATGTAACCTCGAAGCATCGGGTCATCGAGCTTTAAGGTCCTAGGCTAACCGAGGTCCCCAAGTTAATTTCCTTCGCTGGGGAGGATGACATAGTCATCTCCCAAACCGATTCGATTAACTTTAAAGACTAAACCCTAATAATTTCCCTTTGATAGTATACTTCATTTTAACATTTATGGTCCCTAACAAAGGAAAATTCCAACCTCTTTAACCTAATTTTCAGCGGCTCATAATGGCAACTAATGGATATTAGTGTATCTAAAGCTAAGAATACACTAAACCCTAAAAGCTTGCCACACAATAACAAAGTACATCAAAAGCTTTAAAACCTAGGAGTTGGAAATTTAGGAACCAAAATTTACGAAACTCACAGGTGAAAATGTAGGAAACCGACCAAGAAATTTGCATCCTTCCCCCACCTAATTCCTCCCACTTCATGGAGGAAGGGCTGTGTCGCGCCATCCTCCAAGTTGTCATCCTTGGAGGGTGTTTGGCACCCAAGAAAGTGAGAGAAAGAGAGAAAAGAGAGAAAACTTGAACAAAAGCTGCCGTGTATTGAAAGATTGAAAGTTAGGGTTACAAACTTATAAGGTGGCTTATATAGCCAACCCAAATGTGTGAAATGACAAAAATGCCTAAAATATGAGATTACAATAGGGACAAAATGGTAATTGATCAAAACATGGTCGTTTGGAATCAAAAATATCAAAAACACAGGGCAGCCATTTTCGCTATGCAGGGGAATTTCGCTAGCCTAGCGAATTTTCGCTAGCCTAGTGAAATTCTACAGAGATAGCGAAATCAAGAAATTTCGCTATCAAAAGTGAATTTCGCTAGCCTAGCGAAATTTCAGGTGAGATACAGAAAATGGGAATTTTCACAGTGATAGTAAATTTCACACGAATAAATTTCACAAACAAATAAATGTTGTGTGAGATAGGAAAATCCAGAATTTTCGCTAGGCATAGTAAATTTCGCGCCTAGCCAGCAACCCGCTAGCCTAGCGGGTACCCCCACTCTAGGATTGCAAAATTTTCAAGAGGACGCGAAATTTCGCAATCATAGCGAAATCCCGTCATTTCATCAAGGTCCCGGCTTGCTCGGCCGCATCCCCATCACCGAACTCCTTCCTTCAAATCCACTTCATATTCTCCATTTCTTTATGGTTGATGACATCTGAATCTTCAAGATTCTAGACGTATCTTAACAGACGATTTGAACTAAATGGATGAAAACAAAGACCCGCAAACTACCAAAACAAACTAATGGCATCAAGGTACGCGGACTCACTCACGCCAATCGTTCACTGATATAGATTAAGGCGCTGAAAAGCACCAAACCCATTCTGGTTAGGCTCAAAATAGCACTTTTCGTACTAATCACATTTCTTCTATTTGGGCCAAAAGAATCCATCCATTTACATACAATCTCAACCTGCCTCATTCAGCCAAAGAGGAAGGCCCATCATGAGTCGTGCCAGTCTTCACCAAGGCTTTGAAGTGAACCAATTGGCTAGACACTACAAGATTCATATATCCAATTCTGCCAACCGTCAAGATCATGGATGCTTATGGTACTGACAACATTGAATTTCACTTTCTTCTGAACTCTCGACTCTGAGAGTTCACCCTTTTGCACATCAATCATTGCCCCTTGGCTGCGAATGGTGGTCCAAGGATGATCGTGGGACCTTTATCTTCTTGCATGTATAGAATGATAAACCCGCTAAAAGAGATAAATTTGTTCACTAATTAGCACATCTCGCATACCACGCGATGTGACGCCCCAAACTCTGGGTCCCCGCTGACAACCCAACTGCTGAAAACTCAAAGGGTGCTGTCTCATATCATGAGACCCGTGATATTGAGTAAAATGATCCAATCGCCCATCATCCATACTCGTCCATACAAGTACAAAACCATACATTATGGATCCAAGAGTTAGTTTACATCTGTACTCTTAATACAAAACATATATTAAAACTAGTCTAATATATACACAAAATCCCCGCTCTCAAGATCTCTGTCCTGATATACCCAAAAGGGGGTCCACCATCATGAAAAACACCCAAATAGAGATAACCTATAAGGGCTTACTTCCCTACCTAGGGGTGCATGATGCAAATGATCATCGCATAGTCACACAAACAACCAATCCACACATGTTGTCCTATAAAAATAAATTAAAACAAAAACTACATGCATGTACAGACACTCTACGTGCTCCGTATCGGTCAACCTCACCAACACCTAATGCAAGTGCCAATGGGAAATCAATACCGAGTCAGTCTCGACTCCCATCTTACAACCTATAGTCTATGTGATATTTATTTAATCGTTTCGTGTCTTTTTGCGCAAAGAACTTCCGGTCTCACCGCTGGCTCGCACACCCACATTTTTCTGCCTTTCACCGGTTGGATACGCTGGGTAAGAAGGTTTTCAGGCTTTTCACCTTAGGGAGGTTCTATCCCCTGCTTGCTACGCCTGAAACTATTCATTTTCCATTTTCATTTAATACTGTGGAACTCAATCGGACTTCGTCCCATTCCCAAGCCCACACACCAAAGACCAAACCCAGCAGCAACCGCACTACGGCCAACACACTCCATGTAATGCTGTTACCGCACACCAATGCAATGCATTCTGTACCATCAAGACAAGCCCATGACTAACATATGAAGACCTCTACACGGACATTCCATTAATCGTACACTATGTCTCGTGCCATGAACACTCATGTCTAATGCACACAACATTTCATGTCTCTGTGGTCACATCAACATACATGCACCATGTTAATATTCCAATATCTCAAATCCAAGATACCCACATGTCAAAGGCCACATCTTTTCTATATTCGTCTATTCATGCCAACACACATCATTCAAGCATGTATTACCGATAATTCCAACCACATACTTAGGCAATTTTATGTTAATTCATAATCCCTGCATCGAGACATATGTCACTAATACGTACCAAGCATGCAAAGAAATGGCTAATGTTCAGCTAATAACAATATTAAAACCCAATGTGTTTGAAATCTGTTGGATAGTAATTCGTACACTTGGTGCAACAATCAGTTTTCAACGACCGGCGTGAGCACCTACTGCCACGAATGGCTTATGGCCAGATTCTGACTCCATGAGCTTCCACAGAGTCTAAGAACACCTGAATTCTGGAGCCCGCACGAGAGCAAGCATGTCTAAAACAACCACCGCGAAACCAGTGTGGTACCCTGCATGTTAACTCATGCAAACACAAATAATACACCAAACTGACTTTTCTTCAGTCTAGAAACCCCGCGCACCCCATGTTAGCCTATTCGCTAAATAATATTCCAAACTGATTTTTTTCTTCAACTAAAACCCAAAAATTCCTATATGGTAATCATGCAATCAATAATACACCAAACTGATTTTTCTTCGCCCAGAAACGCGTAGAAAATTCTGCATGTTAGTCATGCCAAGAATAATATTCCAAACTCATATTTTTTTCTTCTCATTTAAACCCATAAAAATTTCTGATTTTAGTCATGCCAACAATAATACCCAAACCGATTTTTCTTCGCCTAAAACCTGCAAAAAGATATATGTAATAACATAGTAACAAGATCAGTTCAGAAAAACTCCATGGTATTCATTCAAGGTCGCGGCGTAGGTGTACCTTAATCAACAGCACTTATATCCTAAATCCTTAATTATCAGCGGTTCATCGTAGTATAAGGGCTCTGTGGCCGAACACAGTGATAGTTTTCTTCTTACAAACGATTCAGAAGTGAAGTCCAAAATGGTGAATCGGCTCGATTATGGGATTTGCTAAAAACAAAGTGGGGGTTCTTGATGGTGAAAATCGGAAATAAACTGTGCTTTTGAAGAAAAATAATAAAAAGAGGTCTCCCTTTGAAGTATCAGCATACTGGCTAGATTCTAGGAAAATGAGGTTCTCCAAGGTCCTTTCATCGTGGTTGTGAGGATGACCCCATATTCATCTCTCCCAAACCTAAGCCATTTAATCGTAAAACTCGACCCTAAATAATTATCTTTGAAAATTTGGTATTTGCCTCCATCGATGATTCCTGACAAAGAATAACCCGACTCACTTTCCAACAACTAATAAATGATAACTAATGAATGTCACTGTATCTAACAATAAGCATACAATGAACCCTAAAAGCTTACCAAGTACTGGCCATTTACAGTGAATCGAAGGGATCAAACCTAAAATTTGGATAAAATAAAAATATCCTTGAATCGCCTTTCAATAACCCATAGATGATAACTAACGGATGTCAATGGATCTAACAATAAGCATCCAATGAACCCAAAAGCTTATCAAATACTGATCATTCAAAGCAACTCGCGGATTAAAGCCTACGTTGACTGAAACCATAAATGGTAGAAAATACCTCCGTTAAAACATGGAAAAACCCTCAGTTGCCTTTCAATCCCTTGCCTAGTAGCCTTCCACTCAAAGGCAAAAGGGTTTTAGCCGCTCATCATCTGAGTTGTCATCCTCGGAGGGTGTTTAGATGCCCAGAAAGTGGAAAGAAAATTAGAGAAAAGGAAAGTAAAGCAGAGAGAATAGTCGAGTTGAAATGGTCGCTTCTATTGATCGATTGATTGATTGTTTTCAGACCTTGACTCATCTTATATACGGCTCGTGAGCAAGGGAACATAAAAAAACTAAAACCAAAAAAGCTATTACATAAGGGATAAAATTGAAGAAACAAAAATTCGAAATCGTGGCACAAAGATCAAAAGCATGTGAATAGTGGGTCGACCGGAGGCATGAACAAAGGCTCGCAGGATGCAAATTTCAAGTAAGTTCCATTTCTTGTATTTTCTACTCTTTCTTTCCCTTCCGGTCTTGATCCGCAATGCCGAGCTTGACTCGAATTCTTCGTGCCTTGATCGACCATCAATTTCCTCGCATAAATAGCTTGCAAGAACTACAAAATTAGCCACAAATGCTACATCAATAGAATAGTAGGGACCTTATCAAAGTGTAAAATCTCCGTGTTCAGAATGATTACACACAAAAAGCACTCAAAACCTATAATAAACAAGGTTCAAAATAGCACTCCTCAAGCACTCGAATCAAGCATCAACAAACCAATGCTATTTCCATGGGCCCCAAGGAAATAAATTTGTGTGGAGAAAATCGCCACCTCTCAAGTGTGTAGGACCGGGGCCTTTGATCCACCAAAATTTGAAAACAATGGAGGAAAAGCTTCCTTCTACCTTTCTCCTTATGGCCTACTCTTCTTTTCTTTATGTTTCGTCCTCTTCACTATAACTCCTTTCAAAGAATAGGAAGAACTCCTCCCCAATCTCCTCCAATTCCATGTTTCTCCACTAACTTACATGCCAGCATTGCTTGACACATGGCTCAAGTCACGGCATGTGTCACCCATGCAAAGCCATGAACCAACCACTAACAACATCATGACATTCTAGCAGCTTACACTGGCCAACTGCAAGTAGCTCCGCACCTTCCTACCACTTGCCCACCCCACTAATAAGTCTCTTTTCATCCTCGAAATACGTGAAAAACCGATTGTCTCGAAATTCGATGCAGTTTGTCTGGTTCAACTAGATTTTGCGAGATGATTCTTACGACAAGATCCATTTCATCATCCGAGATCTAGAGAAAAATCTAGGGTCTTGGCCTCGTATCGCCCTCGGGACAAGAATTACCGATCTGCCCATTTTCTGAAAAACACGCTTTTTCTCTGGAAGCTCACATTCCCTCACTTAAAAGAATTTTGTCCCAAAATTCCCGCATACATGCACATAATCAAACACATGCATATGCGACAGTCATTTAAAACATTAATGACTAGAAAACTGACCCTTCCCTTGGCCGAATCAAGAAGGGATAAATATGCACGATGTCCTCGCTCTCCCATGGGCCTCCCCACTCCTCGGGCTGGGCCGCCACAACATTTTCACAAGCCTCAATAAATTTTGCCAATAAAAAATCGGCTTCATATCCATTATCGCACCGATCCTACTCGGCAGTCCCATCCGCATCAACAAGCTCGCCCCAATCCACTATATGAGCCGGATCTCGAGGTACTCCCGAGGATGTAGACGCGCGAAGGAAACACCTCATGAACGCTCGACAAACTCGGCGGCAATGCTAACCAATACACAACCGCGCCCACCATCTCGAGTACCTTGAAGGGTCCAATGTACTCCCAAGAACAAGCCTGCTTAACCTTATCACTCCTCTCTTTAGGCATCACCTTCAAGAAGACACATCACCGTCTCGAACTCTAAAATGTCGCCGTGTCAGATATCATCATGATAACTCTTCGCTGGCTCTAAGCAAGAAGGAGACGCCCTGATCATACCTAATCTTCCTCCGAGGTGTCTATAATCAGATTTGGACTAGTAATGGAGCTCTCTCCCACCTCTGTCCAACATACCGATGATCGACATGGCCTCCCATAGAGAACCTCATAGGGTGCCACCTGTATACTCGCCTAATAACTGTTATTGTAGGTGAACTCTACCAAGGGGGAGTGCTCCTCCCAACTACCCTTGAGATCCAAGAGCTACCCTTGAGATCCAAGATGCTTGCTCGCAGCATGTCCTCTAAAATCTGAATAGTCCGCTCTGATTGACCATCCATATGAGGATGAAAAGCGGTACTCATCGATAGCTATGTTCCCATGGCCTTCTGGAAACTCTTCCAGAACTGAGCCATAAACCTAGAATCCCGATCTGATACTACGGAGACTGGCACTCCATGCAACCGTATTATCTCCTGTATATACAACCTACAAAATTCCTCCAGTGTGAAGGTCATCCTCACGGCCAGAAAATGTGCCGACTTGGTGAGTCGATCCACTATAACCCACACCGCATCATGCTTCCATGATGTCCGTGGCAAGTGAGTCACAAAGTCCATCGTTATGTGCTCCTACTTCCACTCCGCTATCTCCAATGGCTGGAGTAGCCCTGCTGGCCTCTGGTGCTTCCAAACTTTTACCCAAGCAAGACGTGAGACACCATCGACAAATCCCCGATGTGCCCTTCATCCCTCTCCGCAAGATCATCAAGGCATTTAAGGTCGCTGATACATCTGCGGTCACCCTGATGCACAAACACCTGGGAGCAATGGAACTCCCTGAGGATCTCCTCCCTCAAATCCGTCCACTGGGGGACCACAACCCATCCCCTATACTAATTAGTGCCCAAAAAGTGCTATTTTGAGCCCTATTTAAGATAGGTTTTGAGTGCTTTTTACGCACTAATCATATGAATTAAGCCAATTGTCATGTGCATGTCCACTTAGTGCTTCTGATTTGTTTTCGAGATTGTTTCGATAGTTTCAGAGATATTGGGAACTTCGCTAGCGAGCTTATTTACCGGGTGCTGAATGCTATAGAACCCTCGATGATTTCACCGAGCTGAGGTGATGAAATGTCAAGATGCAGGAAGAATGGAAGGCAATGTGATGAATAAGAAGGTGTGAAGTAGCTGCAAGAGCAAAACGAGAAGAAGAACAACTTAATAAATTTTCGCTATGAGAGGTCTCTAGCTAGGGCTAGCGAACTTCGCTAGCTAGCGAAATTCACTGCTCCTAGAGAAAATTCAATTTCCTCATGAGTTCACAAAATTTCCGTTTAGTATAGCTTAGCTCTCGCTAGCATAGCTTAAATTCGTTATACTGCGAAATTTCACAGATACCGAAATTGCTCAAATTTCGGTGTTTTTTATGTTTTTGATTCCAAACGACCACGTTTTGATAAATTACCATCTTGTCCCTATTGTAATTTCATATTTTAGGTAATTTTGTCATTTCACACCATGGGGTTGGCTATATAAGCCCCCTCAACTTTGTAACCTAGAGGAACTTTTTCCTTAATAATCGTTTCCTATGCCTTTCATTTTAGGGTTTACTTGCTCTTCTTCTCTCTCTCCTCTTTCATTTTCTGGCCGCTAAACACACCCTCGAGGGATTTACTGTAACTCTCAAGGATGCTTGGCTAAGCCCCATACTTTGAAGAGGAGGGGTGCTAGCTTGGTTTTCGTGGGGCTTCAAAAGAAAGGTCCTCGTGCTTTAAAACGTTACAGCACGTGATTATGGTTCCATACTTTCCGAACTAGGTTTAATGCTATTTAATGTCTTTTCTTGGTCAATATCACATGCTTGGTGGTTTAGGTGCATTCTTAATGGTAGATGCACCGACATTCTTAGACGCCATTTACGAGCCATGGAAATGAGGTTAAAATGCCAGTGTCTCAAACCGAATGGACTTTAGCATCGCTTAGTACTCAAGCCGACTCAAATCAGAGTGGTTTTAGGTTAGCTCTTATAGCTAAACAATGATCCTGGGCTTTTGGCTCGACTATATGTCATTTGCCCTAGCTGCGAGGAAATAACCCGAGGTCACTTTTAATAACTCATGTTATCAAGCTAGTGACCCAAGCCTTCAAGGTTGTACCATTTCACACTTTCAATTGCTTTGTCATCATAACTGAAGAACAAAACAACTTCCCTCGCTTTTAAACAAAATCCTAAAATCCAACAAAAGTCTCACCATTTCCATCACTCGATGCAAATCATTCGTGGATGAAAACTCATCCCTCGCACCACCCTAGACCGCTTATACCGCAAAGAGCCTTTGACTAACTGCAGGAGGAACATAGTTCAAAAATTATCGTTGATTCCGATCACCCCACCGTGCGTAATCTTAATCAATCTTACGCCGCCAACGGATGTAAATAAACTACGATGATGAGTTGATGTACTCAGAATCTACATTACAAGTGTTGGTGACCTTCATCCTTTTGAATTAAGGTGCGTGAACCGTGAAAGCCTTTCACCCATACATCGCAATGTTTTATTTTACGCTTGTTTTTGTCTCTAAATCTAACACCGATCTTCGCAAGTTTGTTTTTCGTCTTCTCTTGTTTCTCATTTTGTTACCTGTGTGCTATGCAACACCGACAGGGGATATCAGGTGATTGCAAAAAGTGAGCGCACCACTGAGCACTGGAATCAGCACAAAGGACCAAATGGATCTCTACCCGAGGAACAAACAGAGTCGTAACAAGCACCCCTATGAATCCAACAAAGATACAGTCGATGAGGATCACATACACCTCCTGTAGTGAGCTCTTCCTTCCTCAAGATCATACCTCCCATTGAGATGTAGCGTTGAGACCCAACCTAGTGCCCTCGCTTTCCCACATTTCACGGAATGGAAAATGAAAATCCATTCACACATACGGGATTTGAGAAGTATGCATAACTTTTAAGGAGGGTGATAACCAACATGGAATTGTTGGCTGGCTAGTATTCCCGTTAACCTCAAGGACGTCAAAATATGGCTCAATCTCAATGAGGCCCGAGAACGACAGGAAATCGGGCCGACCTTCGCTGAATTTTCAAGAAATTCTTCGCAACAAAGACCAACTTTGAAAGACAAATCTACACTTACTTCCTGATTTATGACAATGAGAAATTTTATCGTTGTCGAGGTTCATAGAGACCATCAATGCATGTCCACACCATGGTTTTGATACATGGATGTTAGTGAATCATTTCTACAATGGTATGTCACCTGCCATGAAGCAACTACTAGAAACCATGTGTGGAGGTGACTTTCTCTCTGAAAGCAAGCATCCGTGATAGAAGCTATGGATTTCGAATTATGTGGTTGAAACTTCCAAGGGTTGGGATGAACCAAACCCGAGAGAGATGGAGAAAATGAGGCCCTCAGCACACCAAAGGGGAGGAATTTTTACACTTTTGGAGGACATGGAAATGAAAGCAAAAATCTTAACCCTAGCTAGGAAGGTGGAGGCGCTGGGGAATGAGCAAGAGGCTCACGAAGTGCAAGGATCGAAAATATCGCACAGCCAACCCACGATCGTAATTGTCAACCCACCGCTCCATCCAAAGAGAAAACCATCCAAAGTGCCCCATCGCGGAAGTATTTGATGTCGAACATGCTTAATGTCATAAATAATATAAGCCACAACCGAATGCCCCATACCTAACACATACACCTAACTGGAAGAATCACCCTAACCTCTCCCGAAACCTAGTCCCCCGCTTACGTGTCTCTCTGCCAAACAACAGTTTGGTTCCTCATCTCAACCACATCCAACATCATCCACTTCTCCTGTTGAACAAGCTATATTGAATTTGAGTAAGGTGGTAGGCAATTTTGTGGAGGAGCAAAAGGGGATAAATGTACAACCAAGTACGTAGGATAGATCATTGCGGTAAAGTACATTGAATAAAAGAATAGATGGGCTTTAGAGAAATCTTAATCAGAAAATTGACAACCTGCAGTATTCAATCACAAAAATCAACAATCTGCTGGAGGTACAGGAGAGAGGAAGATTCCCTTCCCAAACATTACCTATTCCAAAAGGGGTCCATGAGGTAGGTTCATCCAGCAATACATGGATGGATGAAGTGAAAGTCATAATCACTATGGCGGAGTGAAAAGAGATAGAGCAACCAAGGCTCTGCGACTCCGTCAAGAAACATGCAAGAAAAAAAGGGAGTCGAGCCTCGGAAAGGTAAGAGACAAGAGATCCGCTTAAGAAAAGCATGCCCCTCCTTTTCCCCAAGCACTAAGAGGCAAGAGAAAATCCCAAACCGTTGAAATTGGGAAGTGCCATGCGCGGTTGCAAACATCCTAATCGTCGACATGATTAAGCAAGTCCCAACTTATGCAAAGTTCTTAAAGGACTTGTGCACAGTCAAGAAAAGGTTAGGCATTGAAAAGAAGGTCTTCCTAACCGAGCAAGTTAGTGCCATAATCCAGAGCAAGACCCCAGTCAAATACAATGATCCAGATCCCCACAATTTCGCCAACATCGAGGAACCTCGCATAGACAAAGCACGCCAGATGAGGCTGTGAACCTACTACCATACTCTGTATAAGCGCTTAGGTTTAGGGAGCCTGCCACGTCAACATCACTTCTCATCAATAGTCGACCGATCGGTGAAGATTCCTAAGGGAATAGTTGAGGATGTCTTGGTAAAAGTAGACAAATTCTACTACCCAGTAGACTTTGTAGTGCTTGATACCGAGCCAATCGCAAGTGGGCCCAATCATGTGCCAATTATCCTAGGAAGACCATTTTTGGCCACTGCCAATGCAATCATCAATTGCCGAAATGGAGTAATGCAGCTCACATTTGGCAACATGACATTGGAGCTCAACATATTTCACTTGAGTCACAAGCAACAAACTGGAAGGTGATAAGGAAGGAAGCGATGAAGTCTCCGCTTCACCGGGTCGAACGCAGGAAGCCAAAGGTCCATAACCGGCAAGAATCGCTAACCAAGATGAAGCGCTTGTTCGGGAATTGTCATCACACCACTACAGAAAGCACCGTCACCTAAAATCACCCAAAGGAGGTTAAAATCAACAAGAATGGACTAAGCATGGAGGTCGCAAAGACACGCTCTTCAAGTTGGGCGGTCGTCTCTCCTCCTCCTGACCCTCCATGAGTGAATCGAAGAAAACCCAGCTGGCTCGGGGGTCCACCAAACCAAATCAAGCAGCTCTCAAAATTTTATTATTTTTGCTTAGAATTGCTTAACTTTCACTTTAGGCTATTTTTAGTACTTCCCTGCTTTAAAGAAATTTCCTTATTAGTATTATAATTTTACATAAATTTTTATTTATTATTATTTTTAGGTTTTTGTTACTTTGTTATTTTTTTGTTTTTTTAATCATCTTAAATCAAAATTTTATTATTTTTTTTTATTTTATCTCAAGTATGAGTCCGCATTTGACAAATATTTCTCGCTATTATAGCGAAATTAGTCGTGGCTCTGGCCACCCATCCCACTCCGCCTTATAAAAACAGTAAATGTGTGGTGGGGGGTGAAACCATTTCATCTTCATTCCACCCCTGCCAAAAACCATTCATCTTCATCGGTGAAATCAGATTCATCTTCATCGTGGAATGAAGATGAATGGTTTCACCCCCCCAATGAAGATGAATGGTTTCACCCCCACGAAGATGAATGGTTTCACTCCGGTGAATTTTCATTCCACTCCCCGGTGAAACCATTCATCTTCATCGGGGGTGAAACCATTCATCTTCATCGGGGTGAAACCATTCATCTTCATTCCCACCCCCCGCCCGAGCCCATCGCGTGAGCATAGCCACCACGCCCCAGCCGTGCGCCCGCAGCCAGCCGCCTCCCCGCCTCAAGGCCGCCCATCGCCACCGCAGTCCCGTGTCCGGTCTCGCCGACCACACAAGACGTGCCTGGGGGCCCGCACCCGCCGGGTCGGCTGCGGCCTCGCCCCCGAGCCAACCGTGACTCGGGGCTCGGGGCCGTGCCTTACATTGGTTCAAATTTCGAAGCTCGGTCCACCCTAAGAGTGAGCACGCTGCACCGCCACTCCTGCACCGCGGAGCCCCCAAGGCCTCCCTCTCTCAAGGCATATGGTACGTACCAGGGGTGGTTCCCGCTTGAGGCCCAGGGTTAGATTTAGCACTCCAGAGCAGGAGGAGCAGGCCCCAGCTACAGCTACAGCTACAGTCCCAGAGGAGCCTCAGGGGTTCAGGAGGCATCGTACTGGGGTGATGGGACCCGGCCCCTTCCCAAGGCCTCGCAGACAATCCAGAGGGCCCGCCTCCAGCGGGCCCTGACATCGCACCCTGGGAGTCCTCGTCATTCAGGCCCCCCACCCCCAACGCTTTCCACAAGAGGCAGAGAGAGCCTGACCGCCCCACATCTCGCCCAGGCATCAGTGTATTGTTTACCTGACCCCCGATACCGGGGGAACGGATTTGCATTCCGTGATTTTCATGGAGAGTCATTTTACGACGGTGCCAAAGATTGACCGCCGACCTCCCGGCTCGTAGACTCCATGAGACCGATCACACAAGATTCCCTTGCTACCGCCTTCATGACACCCAAGTACAGCTCTATTACCCCGTGTGGTGCTTCGCCTACCCACTCCATGACTTCCCTGGGAGTGCCGAGTCCGGAAGGGCTCGGGTTCACCATTGACGCATCGACCCGGGGAGACCGAGCAATGGACATTTCACGCTTGGTCCGCTGCAGAGCCGGCCAATCTCGAGGATATCTGGATCGTCACAACCGGGCCACAGAGGGAGAGATGGTCCGCTGTCTCGAGATACTCACGACCCACCAAGATTCTCTCCACGTGCGCCCCCCGCCGATGCTCCTCGTGGGACCACCCGCTCCTGACCGTACCCTGCTTTCCATTACAAAGACTATGTTCGCAAGGGAGCCATACAGGCCTTAGAACGGATTCCCAGGGACTCACCCCGCCCTCCGAAGGTCATGACCGCCTCACGCACTTCGAGGATAGCAGGTCCCCGCGCGGGCCTCCCGCCCGAGCCGAGGGTCTACCCTTGTTGATGCTCGCGACTACCCAAATGTGTCCCGAGCATTGGGATTCTGAGCCCTCGCATCGAGTATGAGGACGTATGCCCCTCAGTCCTCAGCCCCTTGAAGTGAGCCTCGCGATGCCGATTTCTTTTCTCTCCTCTAAAGAAGAGGACCAGAGGAGGTACCGTACGAGGTAGCGCAGATCCCGAGGAGATGATCCCTGGTTTGAGGTGGTAGAGGTGGAGAGGAGTCCAAAGGCCGCATTTGTCCCTCCATCTCCTCCTCCACCTCCTTCTCGCCCCAACTTCAACTCGACACTCCCCGGCCCTTCATATACAAAGACACAACATTCTCCGCAGCATGTTCATGCCGCCGAGGGAATTAAAGCAGGGTGTTGATGGATGTCAGTCTCGTATTATCATCATTACACAAGATCGATGGACTGCAGATTGCCCGAGCCGAGACCACTTTAGAGCATTGTCATACCCATGCCCTTCAGACCATGAGTCACCTTGGTCTCCGTCTGAGCTCACACATCGTGACGCAGCCCAATGTGCCAGCAGCCTCTCCTTAGACATGCCGGCGACAGCAGCCAGCAGCTGCATCCACCACCACCGCGAGTGGTGGTTACACTCTATCTCTAACTTTCCTATCCCTATGACATGTCACTTTGCAGGAGGAAAAGTTAGAGTTAGGAGTGTCTTCTATCATGTTTTTGTACAAAATTTCTTTCAAATTTCTTTATCAACTCCGTCTATTCATTTTGTATAGATTCATGTATCGCCCAATAAGATAGTAAAGGATGTTTTTGTCATATTTATTATATTAAGCATGTATTAGCCATTTTGGTTATATCAAAAGCTTTATAGCATTATTTACGCTTTACTTACACTTTTGCAATCACTTTGTACTACATTTTGTGTTTAAGCTTTTGCCTTTAGTTGAAAAATTGAAGCCCGTATGTTACCTTAATGTTAACAATTCCATGCATGATTTAGTTTTCATTAATCGAGATTTCAACATATGTATTCAACCTTGAACATTCCCTTTAGCTAATTCACACATCGCACACCGGGATTGCACTAATAGGTCAGAGAAGCTTCGTACTTCTTCCACTTTGCAAAGCCACTTAAATTTGTCGACGACCCATAATAGGTTTATAAGCATCTATGTATGAAGACCAATGTAATCTTCCAAATGAAAAAGAAAAGAAAAAGCAAAAAGAAAAAGAAAAGAAGAAAAAGAGAAATAAAAGCCGTGACGCTTTGCATTGAAACCCGAACACGGTCCGAGGGGTATATGGCGAAAGCCTTTAAAGCCCGATGCCCTAAACCTTAATTGGTTGGGAGTCATCGACTTAGTGTTCGCTACACCCGGTGGATGGGTAGAGCTAAATGTTTGCAGTGTTTAATTCTCAAAGTCATTCGAAGTCCGGGGTGAAGCCATGTAGTTTATGGTCAAGGATCCTTTGGGCTTTTGATTTGCCCTAAACTCCAATTGGTCGGGAGTCACCTGTGATCTCGTTATACCTGACTTCAAGCCTCCGAGCTTTTAGCATCGCACCCTACATTGCCATCAAGGAAGAAAATACAAGGTAGCCAGTCCCATTTTTTGAGTTGGTCATCAGCTTTTAAGGCCATGGCAAGAGAGCTAGGTTGTGGGGAGGAAATATTGCAATTTATCAGCTCGTTGGTCACCAAGGAACAATTAGATTTTCGTGGAAGTTCGTGTTGGATTTCCGGATCCAATGTTGACCTAAAACTAGTTCTTATATGGTTTTTGTTCTTTCTTCATGTGCTCAGATTCGAACATAGTGTGTAAATTGTTCCTTTAAAGGTAAAGCCTATTCAGATATTACACTTTTTGAACCTTATCCACTTTTTTGTAAAATAATAAAGATGCATTTACTTTATTATTTCTGCATTGCTAAGGACTAGAAACGTATCATTGGTGTGATTGTGCTTTTTCCTCCAAAAGTGCTATTTTCAGCCCTATTTAAGATAGGCTTGAGTGCTTTTTTGCGCACTAATCATGAAATTAGTTTTTAACCATTGCTCATGTGCATGTCCACTTAGTGCTTCTTAATTTGTTTCTAGTTTGTTTCGATAGTCTTTGCAAGATTATTGGGAACTTCACACAGTTTCATTTACTTCGGTGTCGACAAAGAATCGATGATTTCACCGAGTCGAGGTGATAAATGTCAAGATGCAAGGAAGAATAAATCGAATTTTAAAGGTTTATTAAATAAAGATAGTATGGAAAGTGGTGCAAGAGCAAAATTGTAGAAGCAAGAATAACTTAGCGAAATTGCTTATGTGAAAATTTCCTCGCTAGGCTAGCGAATTTTCAGCTTAGCTAGCGAAATTCACTGCCTTCTAGAGAAAATTCTCACCCCTCGGGCTTATTCACAGGCCTCGTTAGCACGGAATTTCGCTAAAGCATAGCTTTAAATTTGCTGCATAGCGAAATTGCTCACTCGTTTTTGATGTTTTTGATTCCAAACGAACACGTTTGATAAATTACCATCTTGTCCCTATTGTAATTTCATATTTTAGGTAATTTTGTCATTTCACACCATGGGGTTGGCTATATAAGCCCCCTCAACTTTGTAACCTAGGGAGGAACTTTTTCCTTAATACAGTTTCCCGCAGCTTTTCATTTTAGGTTTACTTTGCTCTCTTCTCTCTCCTCTTTCTCTCATTTTCTCGGCTGTTAAAAACACACCCCTTGAGGATGGCAACTCAAGGGATGCTTGGCTAAGCCTCCATAGCCTTGAAGAGGAGGGGTGCTAGCTTGCCTTTCAGGGGCTTTCTGTGTCAGTCTCATGCTTTAAATGTTACGTGCATCGCATTTATGGTTCCATATTTTCCAAACTAGGGTTTAATGCTATTTAATGTCTTTTCGTCAATACTGGCCATGCTTTGCGGTTCAAAGGTATTCTTACGGCAGATGCACCGACATTTTTTAGATGTCATTACGAGCCATGGAAACGAGGTTAAATGCTAGTGGTTTCAAAACTGAATGACTCTTAAATGCTTAGTACTTGGGTTGACTCAAATGAGTGGGTTTTTAGTGGTTAGGTTTTTATAGCTAAACAATGATCCGGTTTTGGCTCGACTATATGTCATTTGCCCTAATGCGAGGAAATAGCCCGAGACACTTCCAATACCCCCCATGTTATCAAGCTAGTGACCCAAGCCTTCAAGGTTACCATTTCACACTTTCAATTGCTATTACTCGTTAACCTGGGCGAACAAACAACTTCCCCTCATGGTAAACAAACTTAAAATCCAAAAAAGTCTCACCATTTTCCATCACCGATGCTGAATCATTCGTGGATGAAAACTCATCCCCGTGTTCGACCCTAGACCGCTTTATACCTAAGCAAAGAGTTTGACTACTGGGCAGCAGGAGGAACATAGGAAACAAAATATTGTTGATTCCGATCACCCCCATCGTGGCACTTAATCATATACCAAAGACTACCATCCGTGTGGATGGCTCCGGTGCTCGTCACCAGACTGACTATCTCCTGGTCCCCCGATGGACACTAGCTTTGCGTGCCCTGTGACTCCCCATCACTATACTGCAGTGATGGCGTAGCCATCGACTACCCCAAGGTATCTCTCGACCCTCGCTCATCGTGAGACCGTAGTCTAAACCGCTCCACTATCTCGAAAGATCACCACTCCCGGAAGCCATTAACTAGTACTCCCCGTGAATTTTAGCGGAGTGCATTAGCCACCACATTTTCTTACCAGTATGGTAATGCAAAGTGAAGTCGTAATCCTCCAAAAACTCCATCTACCTACGCTGCCTCATGTTGAGGTCTCGATGCATGAAGATGTATTTCAGACTTTTGTGGTCTGAAAACACCTCGAACTGCTCACCATATAAGTAGTGGCGCCAAATCTTCAAGACTACGGTTTCCAACTCCATGTCATGCGTGAGGTAATTCTTCTCGTGATTCTTCAACTGCAGAGAACCATAAGCCACAACTTTCCCGGACTGCATCAGAACACATCCCAATCCGTCCTTCGAAGCATCACAGTATACTGTGTACCTTTATCCCCTTTCCGGGACTATTAGAATAGGAGATGAAGTAAGCCACCTCTTCAATTCCTGGAACACTCGCTCACATGAGTCATCCCACACAAACTTGACCTCCTTCCGGGTCAATCTCGTCTTAGGCGCTGCTAGACAGGAGAAATCCTCTATAAACCTCCTGTAATACCCCACCAATCCCAAGAAACTATGTATCTCGAAGATTGACTTCGGTCTCTCCTAAATCATCACAGCCTCAATCTTCCTAGGGTCTACTGAAATGCCTGAAGCTAACACCACGTGTCCCAAGAAACCCACCTCAATAAGCCAAAAGTCTCACTTACTGAACTTGGCAAACAACCAATGATCCCTCAAAATCTATAGTACGATTCTCAAGTGATCCTCATGCTCCACCTCCGATTGGCAGTAGATAAGGTTTTCATCAACAAAGACCACAACAAACTGATCTAAATAGGGCTGGAACACCCTATTCATGAGATCCATGAATGTTGTTGGTGCATTTGTCAATCCATAGGGCATCACTGTAAACCAAGCGCCCATATCAGTCCCGAACGCTGTCTTAGGGATGTCCGCTCCCACCCTGCGAATCGATGGTAACCAGTGCGAAGGTCTATCTTGAAGTAGACTCGCGCCCCCCTCAGCTGATCAAACAAGTCATCAATCCTTGGTAATGGATACCTATTCTTGATTGTAACCCTGTTCAACTGTCTGTAATCGATGCATAGTTGAAGGGTCTTATCCTTCTTCTTTCAAATAGAACCGGAGTGCCCCAAGGTGAAGTGCCTACCAATGAAACCTCGCCCCAAGAACTCCAAAGATCTAGACCTCGAGCTCCTACAACTCTCACCCTGGCCGCCATCCAGCGAGTCATGTAAATGGCCGATGCACCAAGATGTAACTTAATGGGGAAGTCTACATCCCCAGTGGAGGTGGATCCCGCAGCTCGTTAGGAAAAACATCCTCGTAGACGCAAACCACCGAGGTAGACTCATATCTCACCTGCCCTCTGGGGTAAGGCCACAGGCCAACCTCACAACCACCCTACATCGTGAATTGCACACGTGATGGTGAAGCATCGTGCCTATTCCCCTAAAACACAACACAAGTACCATCTGGTGTCTAGGCGATAACTCTCATATGGTCACAATCTATGACAACCCGATGTGCCGTCAACCAATCCATCTCGAGGATGACTTTGAACTCTGACATGTCCATGACCCGAAGGTCCATCGTGAGTAGAATCCCGGAGATCTCTAACTCACATCCCCGACATATCCGATCAATTCTTGCCTTAGTCCCTTAGGGAGAACTTACATGCAGTGGCTCGTCTAAGGTCTCAACCTCTAAGCCTAATACACTCACACAAGATGCAGCAATAAAGGAATGCAATGCACTTGAGTCAAATAACACCCTTGCCCACAGGCGAAAGAGTAGAAATGTACCTAATCAATCGATTGATCTACGCTCTCCTCGCTCACAGAGTAACAGCCAGACACGCCCTTGAGTCCCCGAAGTCCTAGTCTGTACACTCTGCCCTCAACCTCAACCCATACTCTCGACCCCTAGCCTCGGCTCAGGAAACACCCGACGCCGTGTCGCACCGTGAAAACCGATAAGCACCTATTCCTTGGCCTATGTCAGTAAGGAGAACATACCCAGTCCGCTTCATGTCCCACTAATGATGGGGACTGTGGTGTCCCCTGATCCTGAAACCCTCAGACCGCGACAAGCCATTTCATGCGTCCCGACCGATGGCAAAGAGGAACATGTCATCCGGCCCAAATTTCGACTAGTAACTCCGCACTGCTTTGGCCCCTGCTGGCCACTAGCCCCACCCCTAAAACCCTCTCGAATGTAAGTCCTATGCTTCTTTCCGCTCCGAAGAAGAAGCTGCTCTCTCTTATCATTTTCACCCGCATCCCGAATGCTACGAGAGTCATCTACCTCTCGCTCAATGATCAAGATCAGACTTCAACCAAGGATTCCATATCCCCGAGGTTATGTCCTCTCGCACCCACTCCCTGATGGATAACTTCACCATCCTCGAACTTCCTAACCTTGGTCACGCTTCGCGTCATAATCATCCTCGAAACGCTCCAACTCGTGAACTGCCACGTGATCGAGCGGCCATCCATTGTCCCCCGTCTCACCAAGGAACTCTCGCCTCTCATGTTCAGCGCGAAGATGGAAAGTACTTCCCCATGAATAGTATGCAAAAATCATCACATGTCATAGTCTCCAAGTCCCTGGAAGTCGTGACCCAATCCCACCAGATCTAGGACTCAATCTCAAGCTAAATGGAAGCCAACAGAATTATAGCATCCGAGGTGATCTCCATAGCCGGAGAATCCCTCCTCAACTCACTCTTGAACCAATGGCCTGGCCATCATAAAACCCCCCTCCCGTGAACGTCAGAGGATGATGTGCCTTGAACCTCTGGAGGTTACTTGCACCTCCCTGACCTCTAGCTGCATTTTCAGTCTGCGGGCAAAGCAGCTGGCTATCACAAAGACCCATGGCCTCTTTGAGGCTCACGGGATCAAAAATTGTGTGGCAAGCTGACCATCATTTCCATACGACCTCTACGCTCTCGTCCTCTACTTTCCATCTACACAAGTCAACAACAAGTTTAGAGTCATTTTCGTGTCCTATTATTAGCGCAAATGCCAACCAATAATAGACCTAATATCTCAAACCATCCATTTGTTTCTCGAATCCCCATAATACGCTCGCCTAGTGTTCGTGATTTCATATACATCCTACCACGTATATAATTCATGCAATTTGTAACACACAATCACGCATTATACAACTCAGAAGTGACATTAAGATAACAGCCACAATGCATGCTTCTGTGATCTAATCCCGGTCCTCCGTGGACTCCTAAGTAACCTCCCACCTATACATTGATACCAAACTATGATCTGGACCTCAAATTCCGAGCACTAAGTAACTATAACTCAAGCTCAAACACCAAGCTATACCAAGTTGTGATGTTCCTACACATCAACAACATGTCCTAGACCCATGCCCCACCGAGCCCTAAGTATTCCTATACCTATGCTCTGATACCAAGCTGTGACACCCAAAAACTCGGGGGTCTCGGTTACCACTGTCAACCTACGGAAACTTATGTGTCTCATATCATGAGACTCGTACATGAGTAAAATGACCCAACCGGGCCCATTATCCATACAGTTACAAAACCATACATTTCTATGGATCCAAGAGTTATTACATCACTCTTAATACAAAACATATATTAAAACTAGTTCGTTTTAATATATACATAAAACATGAATCAAGGCCAGAGTCCATCCCACTTCATAATACCGTCCTCTAAGGGGCGCTTTCTACCTGCACCTGTCCTATACCTGAAAGAGGGTCCCACGACGAGGTGAGCTAATGCCCAGTATAGATAAATCCTACAAGGGCTACTCCCCACCTCGGTGCACATGCAAATGATCATTTCACATTCACACAAACAACCAATCCGTGCAGACATGTTGTCCTATAAAAAAAAAAAAAAAAAACTACATGCATGTATGAGACGACACTCTACATGCCCCATGTACCGGGTCAACCTCCGACCCACCACCCAATGCAAGTGCCAATGGGAAATCAATACCGAGTCAGTCCCAACTCCCATCTTACAACCCATAGTCTATGTGATATTTATTTAATCGTTTCGTGTCTTTTTAGGCAACGAAACTTTCTGACGTCTCACCGCGGGTCTCTTACACCCTCCGACATTTTTCGGGCTTTCACCGAAGGATATTCTATCTAACCAGGTTTTCAGGCGTTTCACCTTAGGGGGTGTCTATCCCCTGCTTGCTACGCTCGACACTATTCATTTTCCATTTTCATTTAATATTGTGGAACTCAATTGGAATTCGTCCCATTCCCAAGCCCACACAATTCAACACCAAACGCAGTGCCAAATCAGTACTATGTACACACACCCATGTAATGTGGTGTTACCACACACCAATGCAATGCACTTGTGCCACGCATCAAGCCCATGACCAATGTATGAAGACCTCTCTTACATGGACATTCTACATCGCGACACTATGTGTGCCATGAACACTCGCGTCTAATGCACACAACATTTCATATATTCAGTCGACATCAACATGCCATGCAACCATGTTAATATTCCACACACATTCAAATCAGTACATCACATAAGCATGCACTACATCTTTTCTATCATTCAGTTCATTCATGCCAACACATCATTCAAGCATGTATTAACATAATTCCAACCATTACTTAGGCAAGTAATGCCATAATTCATAATCCCAGACCGAGACATATTATGTCAGTCACACAGCCTGCTACATGCCAAGAAATGGCCATGTTCAAGCACAACACATTAAAACCCAATGTGTTTGAAACACCCATATTGATAGCAATTCGTACACTTGGTGCAACAATCAGTTTTCAACACCGATGTGAGCACCTACTGCCACTGAATGGCTTATGACTAGATTCTTGACTCCATGCGCTCTCTATAGAGTCCAAGAAATTCGACCTGAGAACGGACGAGCCGTTATGGCCTAAAACAACTAGGGCTAAACCCATAAAATTCTGCATGTGTTAATCATGCAAACAATAATACACCAACCGATTTTCTTCGCCTAGAAACCCAAAAATTCTCAGAGTGTTAGTCATGCTAGCAATAATATCTAAAACTGATTTTTCTTTAGTCTAAAACCCGTAAAATTCTGCATGGTAATACAAACAATAATACACTAAATCGATTGTTTTTTTCGCCTAGAAACCCGTAAAAATTATATGTTTAGTCATGCAAGCACACATCTAAACCGATTTTTCTTCCGCCCAAAACCTATAAAATTCTGCATGTTAGTCATGCCAAAGACACAATTCAAACCGATTTTCTTCGCCTAAAACCCAAAAAACAAAGATATATGATAATAACATGCAAGAATAAGATCATTCTAGAAAAATTCCTCGCATGGTATTCATTCAAGTAATAACAAACCAACTCAACCAAATGCCATTTCCATGGCCCTTGGGCCAAGGAAATAACCAAGGAGGAAAAATCCTCACCTCTTGAAGTGTGTGTGACCGTGTCTTGATCCACCCAAATATGAAAACAATGGAGGAAAAGCTTCCTCCCTTCTCCTTCCTTTACGCTTTTCTTCTCTACTCTTGCTTTCTCTTTCTCTCAAGTTTCGTCCTCTCTCTAGAACTCCTTTCAGCAATAGGAAGAACTCCTCCCCTTAGCTTCCTCCATTCCATGTTTCTCCACTAATCCTAGACATGGTTGCATCAAGCTTGACACATGGCTCAAGTCATGGCATGTGTCACCCATGCAAAGCCTTGCACTAACCACTATCATCATGCATTCTAGGGGTCGCCACCAGCCACCAAGTGCCAAGTGGTCCCCTGGGTGTCCGTGCCAAGTGGTCTGCACCTTCATGCCACTTGTCGCCCCGCTAATGGCCCGTTCCGCCTCAAAATATGTGAAAAACCGATTGTCTCGAATTAATGCTAGCTTTGTCTCGTTCAACTTAGATTTTGCGATGATTCTAATCTACAAGCAACTGCTTCGCCATCCGAGGTCTAGAGAAAAATCTAAGGTTTTGCCTATATCGTCCCGACAAGAATTATCGATTCGTTCCTTTTTGGAAAATTACGTTTTTCCCGGGTTTCACAACGCAGATGAGTTAGTGACCGATTCGGCTTAACCGGCAAAGTGACCGTCATCGACACGCTTTATCCTAATTTCGCTTCTAAGGATCGACCACTGCGATAAGATTAATGCTCGCACCTAGATCACATGTGGCTCTTTTCAAATATCGCATTCCCACAGCGGCTGTGGGATCAGAAGCTACCCTCGGATCTTTCAACTTATGGGGAAACTTCTTTTGCAATATAGCATTATGTTCTTCTAACAGAGCCACAGTCTCATAGTCTCCTAACTTCCTTTTCTTAGACAAGACGTCCTTCATGAATTTCACATATCTTGGCATTTGCTCAAGCGCTTCAGCAAATGGGATGTTGATGTGAAGCTTTTTGAAGATATCTATGAACCTGCCAAACTGCTTATCCAATCTATTCTTTCTCAGTCTCTGCGGATACGGGATACTAGGCTTCTCATCATACATAGGTTTTTGAGCCTAAATTTTCTCTAGTGTGTTTGAGATTGGTTTCTTTACTAACTTTTCAGCATCTTCAGCGACCTCGACATTGCTTTCCTCACTTCCCGCAGAGTTTTCATCATTTTCTCGAGCCTCAAATGACTGTTCCAGAGTCTTACCACTCCTAAGGGGTTATAGCTTTGTAGTGCTCCTTTCCTTCTCCTGCTGACCCCAAAGTACTAGGTAGATTCGTCGCCTCTAAAAAAACGGCTTCATTCGGGGCCCATTTGGAACTCAAAATTTCGGAACTAAGCTGCTTGATTTTTCAATGACGTCCAAGTCTCATTCTCGAACTTGTCATGTGACTTCATCATATTCATATGCATATAAGCTAACTGCTCCATTTCAGATCTGTGACTAAACTTTTCTCGAGGTGGTCGAGAGGCTTCATTGGTTCCATAAGATTGGCTTCCGCATTCTATTTTTCCATGAAAAGTTATGATGGTTCTTCCACCTGATTGTAACTTTGACCATATGGGTTTACAAGTTCGGGATTTTGAGGAATCCGCCATATATCGGGAGCTTGTTCAACCGTCAAATTCCCATGGTATTCATCATTAGGCACTGAGAGGTGGGATGAGGTCCATGACATTGCTCACATGCAAGTGGGCATTCTTTAACTTTATGCATAGATAATTGAGAGCCTAATTGTTGAGAAGCTTGTAGTTGCTTTGAGAGGGTCGAAACTCGAGCAGATAAGTTTGTGAACATATCTAAGTCAAACACCCCAGCTGGCTTCTTCGGTTACTCTCTCAACTGACCATTGACAATCATTCAAGGCTATGTTCTCAAGAATTTGATAAGCCTCCATTTCATTTTTCGCCATAATCGCTCCTCCAGCAGAAGCATCAATTAGAGTCCCAGTGGGATGACTAAAACCATTGTAGAAATGATGGACTTGCATCCATTTGTTGAAACTATGGTGAGGGAATAGATTAGTGCCCAAAAAGTGCTATTTTGAGCCTTATTCAAGATAGGTTTTGAGTGCTTTTTGCGCACTAATCATATCAATTAAGCCAATTGATGTGTGCAGGTTCACTTAGTTTCACTAATTCCATTTCGAGTTTGTTTTTGGTAATTTCACAGTTTTTGCGTGCCTCACTAATTACCAAGTTTGATGTCAAGATATTTGGCTCTAATGTCGAGGGATTTACAAGTGTTTTCAACCATCAAAGATGAAGAAATGTGAAGTGGATGTGAAGAAGAAGGTTGCAAGAGCAAACAAAAAGCAGGATTTTCGCTATGGTTGCAAAAAATTTCACTGATTACATAAAATCGCAATCATATGAAAATTCCTCGCAATCCCAGCCTAAATTTCGAGAAGGTGAGCACCTCGCTAGGCAGCGAAATCCCCGCCTATCTAGCCGAAATCCACCGTTCCTAGCGAACAATTCAATTTCCTAGCTATCCACAAAAACTCGCTAGGTTAGCCAACTCCTCGCCAGGATAATAAATTCACCGGTTCCTAGCGAAATTTCTCACTGGGCTATGCTACGAAATTTCCTCGCATACGAAATCTCACCCCCATGTTTTTAAATTCTTGATGCCAAACGACCACGTTTGATATATTACCATTTTGCTCCTTTATGTAATTTCATATTTTAGGCATTTTTATTTTCACACTTTGGGGTTGACTATATAAGCCCCCACAACTTTGTAACCCTAAGCAACTTTTCATTTTATAAAGTTTTTCCCGCAGCTTTCATTTTAGGTCTCATTTTGCTCTCTTCTCTCTCCTCTTTCTCTCATTTTCTCGGCTGCCAAACACACCCCTTGAGGATGACAACTCAAGGGATGCTTAGCTAAGCCTCATGTACCTTTGAAGAGAGGGTTGTTAGCTTGCCTTTAGTCACGCAGTCGTCTCATGCTTTGACACACAGTACAAGAGATTTATGGTTCCCAAATTCTTTCCAAACTAGGGCGAACACGCTATTTAATGTCTTTCCTTCGTCAATACTGCTATGCTTTGTGTGGTTCAAAGGCATTCTTAATGGTGATGCACTCGACATTCTTAGATGTCATTTACGAGCCATGGGAATGAGGTTAAATGCTGTGTTTCAAATCGAATGGGACTTTGAATGCTTATGACTGGGTTGACTCAAATAGGAGTGGTTTTTAGGTTGTGGATTTATAGCTAAACAAAGATCCGGTTTTGATTTGACTATATGTCAATCAAGCTCTAATGCGAGAAATAACCCGAGGACACCGTACCCCCATGTTATCAAGCTAGTGACCCAAGCCTTCAAGGTTACCATTTCAAACTTTCATTTAAGCCACATAAAGTAGTAACCAAAGGAACAACCAACCTCCCGCTTTTAACAAAATCCGAAAATCCAAAACTTTAAAGCCTCACCAATTTTCAAACACTAATGCAAATCATTCGTGGGATGAAACCCATCCCGTGTTCGAATTCTAGACCGCTATAACAAGCAAGAGTTTCGACTACCGGGCAAAGAGGAGTGAACTAGAATATAAATTTTGTTGATTCCGCACACCCTACCGTGGCACGAATCAAATGGCGTCGTTGCCGGGGATGGTGCCAAACTATGTATGATGAGTTGAAGTGTACTTGTAATCCAAATTACAAGTGTCGTGACCTTCATTCCTTTGATTCTATTGTGCAGAACCGTGAAGTTTTCACTTAGCAATTATCGCATCGTTTTTTGTTTCTTGCAGTCAGTTTTTGTTTTAACTAACACTGACTTCTTTAGCAAGCTTTGTTTGTGTTCTTTGTCAGACTACTTTGTGTAACAGTAAGTTTATGCAAAGATCGCAGACAGAGGGACATCGTAGACTCCAAAGAGTGGGTGCACCAATTGAATAAAGTCAGAAATCGATGTGCACAAAGGACTAAATGGATCCTCTACCTCGAGGAACAAAGAAGTCAACAAGCACCCCTATGAATCCAACAACATATGAGACGATGAGGGAGCACATAATCTCATAGAGTGAGTGTTCCTTCCTCAGATTATGCCTCCCGCCGAGGATGTAGCAAAGAGGCTCCTACCTAGCGTCCCCCTACTTCCCACATTTCATGGTATGGAAAAATGAAAATCCATATTCACACATACGATTTCCTTGAGAAGTATGCATAACTTTTAAGGAGGGTATAACCGGCTGGCTGAGTTGCTCAAGATGAAGGGCATTCCCCGTTGACTCCTCAAAGATAAGGCACAAAATATGGCCCAATTCAATCGAGTTTAGAACGACAGAAATCGGGTCGATCTTCAAGCTGAATTTTTGAAGAAATTCTTCAGTGCAACAAAGACCAACAGCTTGAAAAGACAGATCTACACTTACTCAGCCTACGACAATGAGAAGTTTTATCAGTGTTGGGAAAGATTCATTGAAACCATCAATGCATGCCCACACCATGGTTTTGATACATGGATGCTAGTGAATAATTTTTATGATGGTATGTCGCCGGCCATGAAGCAACTATTGGAAACCATGTGTGGAGGTAACTCTTTGAGCAAAAACCCTAGATGAGGCCATGGACTTTTGAACTATGTGGCCGAAACCTCGTGCTATTGGATGAACCGAATCCGTGGAAATGAAAGATTTTAGGCCTCTTAACCACCAAAGTGGGGGCATTTATGCACTTTCCAAGACACGTAGATGAAAGCAAAACTAACCACTTCACCAAGGTCGGAGGAGCCGAAAGGAGAAGCTAGCATCAAATGCAAAGCAAAGAATCGAAGTTACCGTATCTCATCCATTTTGTTTCTTGACCGCCGACAATAAATCATCTGGGAAACACCGGTCAAAAGCATGCCCATGTCCCGATCAAAATAAAACCACCCACAAACGCTCCGCATGGCAACACCTATAACCCCACCGAGAAATCATCCTACCCTCAGTCATGGAAGCCAAAGCCCTCGCATATATATTCCTACAAGAGTTATCAACACAGCCAGTTCCACTTCAACACAACAAGAAATTCGCTCCACCTTCTTTTCTCCGCTGAGGTGCAACCTTGAATTTAAGTAAAGTGGTAGCACTTTCAGAAGAACGTGGGCGGTGTCGAATGTACGTACTAACTTAAAACTTGAAGCAATGAAAAGCTCACTCAACAGAACCCGACGCAGCACTCAGATTTCAAGGTCGCGCATCCGAAGGAAGAAGGTTCGGAAAGGACAATTTCCTTCCCAAATACAAAGAACATCGTGAGGGAATGCATGAAATGAGTTCTAAACTAATGATCCAAATGTAAGAATTGATAGCCAGCAGTGCTGGTGGCACGGAAGCGGCAAAGAACTGGTGGCATCGCCAGTCTTAGGCTTTTCAAGTAAGTCAGCCCCCACAAGAAACACCTCACACGCATGAACAACAACAACAAAGGAAGAGGAAGACTAGTTGTACCCTCCATCTCACGCTTCCTCCAAAAGCAGCACCCCATAAACTCAAACGTAATGCTGTGAGGTTTTACTACAGTGAAAAGTTAACATTCCCTCCTATTGACATGATCAAACAAGTCCCCACCCATAAAATACATCATGCAACAAGAAAAGATAACTCAACAAATAAAAAGGCCCTTTTTGACTCCGAGCAAGAGTGCTATCATTGAGCGCAAGAATCTAGTGAAATATAAAGACCCGGATAAACCCACAATCCCGCTGACATCGGGAGGCCAGCTGAGAAAAGCACTATTAGACTCAGAGCCAGTAAACCTCATCGTATTCCCATGTGCTAACCTGCTCACAATCCTAAAACCACGCCCATCACACCATGCAATAAATGATGTGTCTATTAAAATACCATGGACCATTTGAGTATGCCTTTAAGGCTGGCGGACAAATTTTACTATCTCAGTAGATTTTGTCGGCATTCACACAGAACTCAGGCTATAGGAGCAATCATGTGCCCATCATATCAGAGGCCAGCCTTGGCCACTTTAATGCCATAATAAACCGCTGTAATGGGGGTTATAACTCAATATTTGAAATATGACCCAGAGTCAATATCTTCTACTTTTGAGTAAAAGGCATATGCATTCGTGAGGAAGATGACTGTAATAGTTCATATAATAGATGTAACCTCAAGAATGACAATGAGCGCAGGTGCAAGATGGGGACAACTCTGAGCTATGTGATGCCTGAGAGCAAGAAGAACCTTGATGCATGAGCTTCGGGCAGGGGTATTGGAAAAAAAAAATAGAAGTTCTACCTCTATTGACTGGTGATGAACCAAAGGAACCTCAACAGTTAGAGCTCAAACCTCTCCCAGTTGAGTTAAAGTATGCATTCCATGAAGAGAATGGGCAATGTCCGCTGGTGATTTCATCATCACACCACTTCACAAAAGAGCATAATCACGCACCTTCTCAAAAGAATGGCGAGCATTGATGGAAAATTTCTGATTTAAAAAGGATAAACCACCAACTCATCCACTACATTTACCTAGAAGAGAATCTGGTCATAAAGTACCACAATGAGGTCAAACTCACTAGAGGTGTACACAGTTCGTGATCAAGTCCTAAAATTGCTCCAAGCCAGATCATCACCCATTTCTGAGTAGCACTTGGGTAAGCCCAACCTGCAGCCTAAGAAGTCAGAGTGACAACTGTGAAACAGGCAATGTAAAATTCTGTCACCACTTACTACCTGGGTGGAGAGTGTGCATAGATTATGAGTGCTCAATGAGGTAATCCAGTATCACCTCACATTCACTCCATCAGCCTTTGATAGAGTTTCACACCCATTCTATCGCTGGATGGTTATTCAAAAATACTAAATAGAGATTGCACCGTATGGATCGTAGAAAAAGACTACCTTTACTTGTCCATTCTGGGCACGCATGTTTTATGTGAGAATGCCTCTTACTCTTACAACGCCCCAAACACTTTTTCTAGAGATGTATGCTAGATGTTTACTTATATATAGAGTGCATAATGGAAGGATATGACATATCATCAGATATGGAGGCGATTTTGAGCACGTCCATTCAATTCGAGGCTAACTGCGAGGTGCATAGAGAAGAACCTGTGCTCAACACGGAGAAGGCTGATTATGGTTTTAACCGCTGAATTGTACTGGGCACATTATTTCCAAATAGGAATAGGAAGTCGACAAAGCAAAGTTGAACTTATCTCCCAAAACTCGCCATCCCCAACAAATGTAAAAACAAGCCAGTACTCGGGTCATGCGTTTTCTATAAGATTCATTAGCACTCTCAAGATTGCTAAACCCCTGTACAAGCTCCTAGAAAGATGCCAAATTTGTTCGGGAGAGAGAATGTCGTGGAGAGCTTCAAGAATCAAGTCCTATTTGACTACGCCCCAATAATAGTACGAGCACCTAACCGGCGCTACCTTTTTGAAGTGATGTGTGTGACGCAAGGGATTCGCTTATTGGAGCAAAGTTGGTTACTAAAGAGAGGACGTGGAACCCCATGTAATCTACTATGCAAGAAAAACCTTGAATGAAGCACAAAGGAATTATACTACTACAGAGAAGGAATTGTCGGCGCAGTCTACCTTTACAAGTTTCGAGCATACTTGCCTGGGTCTGGAGCATAGTCATTTTACAGACCATTCCGCCTTGAAATATCTCCTGACCAAGCAAAATGCCAAAGCAAGGTCATCCGATGGGTTCTTCAAGCCAAGAATTCTAACTCGCAAATCAAAGACAAAAAGTGGGGTAGAGAATGGGCGCATCACTTCAGGTTAACGATAAATTTCATGACACTCCATAGTTCACCCATCAATGATGAATTTCCTAAAGAGTCTCTAATGCACCGAAACGCCCCTCGGTATGCTCACATCGCCAATTTCCTCAGAGAAATCCCATCCGATCGTGGAAATAACATGATAGGAAGTATTTCATGGCGATCCATTCATATTATTAGAAGAGCCTGCTTAAATATTGTGCGCATCGACACCGAAGTGTGTGCCTGAGGAAGAACAGCAGGGAATTTTGAGTCACTGCCATGAGAGTGCCTGTGGTGGTCACTTTGCGCCTCCTCACACAAAGAATGAAGGTGCTAAGGCCGGGTTTCTACCGGCCTTCAAGCAAAGAAGCACACCAAATGTGCCGTATGGATAGATGCCAAAGACTCAGAAATTGTCTCGGCATATGATGCCCCTAAACCCAATTCTTATGATTTGAGCTATTCGATGCTCATTAAAGTATCGATTTCACGGACCTTTCCCACATCCTATGGTCACACATACATATTGCGGGAGGACTATGTGTCCAAATGGATTGAAGCAATCTCGCAAAACCAATGACCACAGTGGTGGTGTCAATTCTTGAAAGCAACATCTTTCTAGTTCTGGGGTCCCAAAAGCTATTATTGCTCGATGGAGGGTCACATTTCTCAGAATAAACCTTGTAACCTCATGGCTAACACGGTGTGAAACATAGAGTGGAGCACCCCTTTTCCACCCCTTAAACAAGTGGTCAAGTAGAACTTGCTACAGAGAGATCAAGACCATTTTAATGAAGGTGGTAACAAAGAATGTGTAAGACTCGGTCCATCAAACCGCTGATTCACAAGTGGGCCTATTGCATCCCGCTTTCAAGACAACTTCGAATGTCCCCTTTATCGGGCTTGCCCATGGTAAGGCATGTCACCTTCCAGTAGAGATCGAATACAAGGCATGGTGGGCAATCAAAAAGCTGAACATGGATCTAAGTAGAGCCGGAGTCAAGATTCCTTGATCTCAATGAGTTGGAAGAAATACGAAAACATGCCTACTAATTCAAGATCGTGCAGCGAAAGATCAAAAATGGTACACCTAAATGATAACTGAAGCACCCATCGAGGGGACCAAGTCCTCCTGTATGACTCCAACCCACCTATTTCCAAGCCTGTCGCGATGGATCGGTCCATTCATTTTTCACAGTATACCCCAATGGTTCAGCGATCACGCGAATCCAAATGATGACAGGTGATCAAAGTCAGCTTGGTCGCAGGGTGAAGTTCCCTATGTCAGGCAAACAGACCATCGTGAGGAAATTCCTCCTCCCTGACTTCCCGAGTCCCATAGTCCACGCTAAAGGGTGCCCTCGCCGTCCCAAAGCCATCGGGACCATTGTTTAATTCGACAAATTTCGCTTAAATTTTACTTGATTTCACTTTTCACGATACCGCAAGAACACTAACAAATGGAAATGACTCTTTTCCAACCACTACATTTGAGGAGGTACAGTTCCATCTTTTGGTTTTTGCATTCCCATGTGACAGGCCGAAAACGCGGTGTGTAAAATGTACGCCTATGTGCGCAAGTGCACGCGTCGCCCCAAGTAATATAGTGTACTCACAAAGATGTGATATCGATCCACATGACGTGTATCACTACATGTTCCTGGGCTTTTTAGATAATATCCTAAGAGATGATTTTAGAAAGAAAGTGAATATGTGAAAGTCGATCAAGTTTTAGATCTCAACAACCATCGGGTATTGAAGACTAGGTTTATATCTCCTCGTCACTTTTAATGGATTTTATTTCTTTAAGATATTATTCAAATGTATTTACAAATTTGTCAATGGCGAGGTGATCTTACTTACTGATATCCTCTCGAGGTATACCCTGCCTATCTCGTGAATAGAGTTGAGTATATCTCTATCTCCACTCGCATTCGAGATGCTTAAATGTTCTAACTCAATGCCACCTTCAGATCTAATATCTCTATTTACCGAATCAATCAAGGTCGCCTACCTGCATCCCCGATAACTCCTCATCTCGAATCTCTGGGCCTGTGATTATGTCAATGTTGGCCGCACATCACCATATAATTAAACCATAGATATAGAGCATGCTAACAAATTGAATAAATCGAATAAAATAAAGATCCAAACTTTAATCCATCAACATATGATGGTTCAACATAACCCTGTATATATCTGTAACATAATGAATGATAAATGAAAATGTTTAGTATTAAAACATCATTCAAATCCAAAAATGAGAAACAAGATAAATCCCGTGCACTTCTTCAAGTCCGTGTCACTCGCCCGAATTCGCGCCTCTCGCTCCTCGCACGCCTCGACTTCTCGATTTCCGGAGCTTCATTCGCACTTTAAACGCATGAGGCGCATCCGAGTCGACGCGCGACGTCATGACGCTGAGACGCCACGACGCTGTCGGGACATTGATTTCTCGCATTGAAGACCCAACGTCGCTGACGCTGGGACGCCACGACGGCAACGCCGCGACGCTCAACGTCAAGCGACGCGTAACCAATTTCGCTGTCTCACACTGCCCGTAAGGGCCTCATCAAATCGCCTTTTGCTCCAATGCACTGCATCCAAACTAAACACTAATTCGTGAGTCTAGCCACAAAACTATGAAATTACTATAAATAAACATGAAAAGGAAAACCGACATGTATAATATGAGTGTTTTAGACACTCATCACACCCCTTAAATCTTATTTTCTGCTTGTCCCTGCCAAGAACCGACTTAAACGTAACACACACTCACATACCGAGACTAACACTAAGACAAAGGTTACACATGCTGAAAAAATGGAGGATCGGGCTGATCGACTCACACCGCTAATGCTTTTGCTCGGGTTCACAGATTTATACATGTTTGACTTTCGGAAAACTCCAGCCTCAATCCAGGTGGAAGTGACTAGTGTCTCAAATTCCATGGTCTTCAATAACTCCTTTCCCAATGACCCTACGTGCCTATAATGAATGACCTCCAAAGGTATGCTCAGTTCACACCCTCAAACTTGCTTCTTCGCTACCTATTTGGGAAGAAACTAACTAGAAAAGGGTGGAACGTTAATCGCCTATTCTTGTCAAAATACCTGTACTTCCTAAGTACCTAAAAGAAATTAAAGACTCAGCGCTGAAGTTTTAGCTGAGTACCTCGTAGCGGATCCACAGGATTCCCCCACCTCACCGGTTAAGGGCACTGTGCATTAAGTTCCTTCAAACTTACCCCAACATCGCAACTAAACTCAAAGGCCCTAGGTTGTGACAAATCCATCTTCTCTGGTCTCCATGTAGCTAGGGCAAAGGAAGTCACGACTCCCAGCCAACAATAGGCATTAGGCTTTGAAAGGCCCTCGATCAGACCTGGATTTCGATCAAATAATCACTATTCTAACTCACCCGACTCTTTTTACTTTCTTCTTTTTTTCTTTTTTTTCATTTTATTTATATTTCATTTTATTTTTTTATTTTTTAATTTTTTTATTTTCTTTTGTCAGCTTTACATAATCCTCTTTATCGCATTCCATCACTTAGATGGTTAGAATTCTTCTAAGGTTTATTTAATTTAGCTGTCTCGACACTCATGCATACCCCGAAGGTTAGTAGTGTGTGAATGTGTGATATGATCATCGAGAAATAGTTTCTGACCACCGGAATGGTTCACTAAACCTTTCCCACTTATTCAACCCTAATTACCGAGCATCCAACATCAGATGCATCCAATCATCTATGTCAAAAGCAAATTCACCCAAAAATGATCCTCACTTTCAACATGGAACACATAATGAATTACTACACATAATAATGGATCAACATGCAAACAAACTAACACATGACTCAAGAAATAAAATGGAAAAAGTAACCTAAACTACGCAGACATACAACTAATAGAGGCCGAACTAAACAAAACACTACACAAATACTAAAAACAAAGCATAATCAAACAAAACAAACCCATCACCACCCACTCCCTCCAACAAAACATCCAAAGGTCCCCACCGCACAAACAAAAGTAGAGGTAAAGGGGACTCCCCTCGTGATCAGCGGGCGGAGGCGAAAGGCAAGGAAGTCAAGCATCTCGCCGTGCGACTCACATTAAGAATGATGGCCCGACACAGGACAAAGGCGTTATATCAAGACGAGGGCCTGAGATTCGCAAGAGATGAGACTTGAGCCTGGCCTCATCCGTAATGCATCGGGGTTACTCGTAAGCGAGCACCGGTCTCTAGATCTACAGAGACCGACGGGCCGCCCCAGGCCAGTAGGGTGGTGCGGAGGTGGGGCGGACGAGGATCGGCCAACGCCTCACCGGGACGCCCAAGAAGCCATAACGAGCCTGATAGTCATGCAACCTCATCCGAGGGCTCAGGACTGAATCATAGACTCTCAGTCGCGGACACCAGCAATCCGCCACCTAAACGCCTTTATGTGGGAGCCAGCCTCATTACTGGCTTATATAACTCTGGCTTTGCTTCTGGGTATCAAGCCAAAGATAAGGAAGGGGTGCCTGGGTTCATCTTATGCCCCGGTTACAGGAGGATGCATCTCATAACCCGCCCAACATCAAAGGTATATCCCAAGATGGCATACTGATATGGCACGCTAAGTACTACGACACACGCTCGTCAGTCTGAATGAGACGCGATGTGTGATGAAGTGGTGCCGCACTGGGAATGAAGGCCAAATGATCGCTCAAGCTGGACGGCCCGGCCTGCACTATTGATTTTCCACTCACCACCCATCGGGTCACGCCGTATAACCCTGGTAGTCGGGGAGGTCACTGAGCCGATCGAATCCGGGCTCCAAGGGACATGGTTCAGATCGTAATAACTATTGATCACCCGTGAAGCTCAATTAACACGCCGCACTCGACTTTCTTCAAGACATGGAGGCGAGATTTGGCGAACTTCGGTAATACACCATCCGGCCAGCCGATGAGGTGGTCAGCACAAGGCACGCCATCCCAAATTGCACGGTCTCGAAAATCATCTAGGGTGGTGAAACCCTTCTCCTTGATTAATCATCGCTTTTGCAAATGGTGCCAAACCGATCGGCAAGACTCACATTCACAAACCGAGTGACATCGCAGTGGGGAGTCGGTCCTCGTCGGATCGACTCATTGCAGTACCTCGCTTTTACCGTACATATCGACTAAGACACGTGGTGCTGACACCAAAGTGACACCTACCACTTAGAGACTAAAACAAAATAAACACCTAGTGTGCACTAAAAACAAACCAAACTACTAAGTGTGCAAAAAACTAACTATGCCTCAAGACCGAAAATGGGTCCTAGCAATACCCTAAACGTGAACCTAAAAGATCCCTGCACCAACCGCGGAATGCCGTGGTACCCTGTACATCATACTCAGAGCCAGGGAACCCAGCACAAGTGGTAGCCACAAATGACCAGGACCCAAACAGAGAAAGCTCTGCAGGTACAGGCGGTCGGAGGGCAATGTAGGTCTAATCGACGTGACAGAGCACCCAGGCTTCGAGACAGTGTGCGTAGGGTTGGTTTCGTGGTGTACTTTAGGTGAAGAGCAAAATGAACCGCTCTTGGCCTTAAACAGCAACGCCGCGACGTCGCAACGCCGCACGCGCAAAGATGTCGAAACCAACGCCGACGTCAGGCAATGTCGCGACTTTACGTAGAGCCGGTATTTCCAAACGACGCCACGACGCCGATATCAACGTCGCGACGTTACAGAGAGTCCTAAAAATTCACATCACGACGTTGATTACTCACGCTGATCGCCCGTAGAGCAGAGGCAAAATGACGCCGCGATTGAATCCACGCGACGCGACGTAGACACTGAATCGACGTCGCTGACGCCGAAATCCACACACGACGCTACGCAGAGGTAAAACGACGCCGCACATTAAACGCCGTGGACGCTGGAACGTCACACGCTATGACTCAACGTCGCTGACGTTATGGTATTCAACGCCGCGACGCTACGCAGAAGGTTCGCAAATTTACATGGCTACCGGTTCGCGAGAACCTCCCACTTGTAAATGTGATACTGACTCAGACCGCTTCCGCAAGACTTGATCCTCCCCGCACTCCACGCCGCTCGGGTCCTGAAAATAAACAACCAGGCGTATAACCTAATGGCGCCACTACCAAGAAACTAATATTACTTAAAAACAATCACTAAAACACCGAAAAGAAATTGTCACTCGTAAAAATAGAAGTTGTAAGGAAACTCGTCAGCTTCTCCCCAAGAAGCGCCATGTTTAATGTCGTTAGCTCGACGACCCTGAATCTCAATGTGCTCGGGAACCCGAACTCAAATGATCGATTACTACACTTTGTCTGCGGCTGTCAAAGGGATGATTTGCTTGTTCAAAGAAATCACCATAATACGCGCTCAATCTGTGGTGATCGAATGTGCCTTTCTCAGATGTGTAACTTCCGCCCCACCGTGCGAAAAGACCTCGTCATCGCGGAAAGGCCCGACCATCGAGACTCACCCCGAAAAAGCTTTAGGCGGAATCAACAGAAGAACTTGTCATTCCACGCGAACTCCTTCTCTCGGTGATGTGTCTGCAGCAGTTTTAGTCTCGCTTTATAAATGCCGTTTCATACGCTTCCTTTCTCTCAATTGCCTAGTTCATCGAAATGGAGCAATGCCGCCGGAATACCTATTATTCCATGTTTAATCTTCGAGGCCCAATAGGCTCGACATGTCTAATTCTACCGAATAATACGCTTTACCATAAACAATTAACTATGACATACCCAAAGGAGTTTGTAAATAAACAGACGCAGATGCCCAGAAATGGCCCATCTTTGCACCAACTTTCCCGAGTCGAAAGAATCGCCTTCAAGAATGTACTTGATTTCGTAGATTTGATAATTTTCCGCTATCCATGACTGGCAAATGCAAGAGATTTACGCATGATGTACCCTATACTGCAAAACCTTATCAATTACCTTATCAAGTAAATGGGTACCATTATCTGTGATCAATGCTCAGGCCCAAAACGTGAGAATATGTGGCTGCGCAGAAATTGAGCCACAACCTTGCGACATTGGTGCGGTAGACCGCTCAACACTTGAGACATGGGGCCTACGCACATGATGTATAAGTTGCTATATGACGCAGAAATGGTCCTAAGGAAATCTATCCCCATAAATCAAAACAATCTTACCTCCAAAATGTGGATGCATGGGTGGTTCGGGTTCTTTCTAGATATGTTCCCATTCGTTGACATTTGTCACAAGGGAACCACCTGATGAGCATCTTTAAATAAGGTAGCCAATAAAAACCCATCGGATAATTTGCCACGTTTGTCCGCCCAAAGTCCACCACACGAAGTGACAATGGTTTATCGCTGTATCACCTTCAACATTCCATCATCCATCAGCACAGTTGTCCTGTGAAGAATCGCTCTTCCTAATGTTATATGCCTGTGCGCATGAAAACCTCTTTTTCTCGCCGATAGCTTAAATTCGTGAGGGACTACTTTAGCCACTAAATAATTCATATAATCACGCAACCATGGAACCTTCTCTTTCATCAATAGCTAAGAGTTTCGTCTGAAATTCGCCATTCACTGAACATCATCTCCGCCCTTCCGCCGTGAAAGATGGTCTCTACTGGGGCTAGTGCCTTCTTTGCCTTTAATTTCTACATCAAATTTCGCAACAAAAGGACCCACCGAATTAATCAGGGTTTTGCATCTTTCTTGGTCATCAAGTACTCAATGGCGTATCGATCAAGGTGCACCACACCCTTGTTGCCAATCAAATATGGCCCGAACTTGTCGAAAGCAAACATAACGGCCACGCTTTCTCTCAGAAGGGCATAATCACTTGAGCATCATTCAAGGTTCTACTAGCATAATAGATTACCTGAAAGATTTTCTCTCGTCGCTTCGTGACCGCCCACCGCGGCCGCGCCACACATGAGTTCAAATGAAAGACCAACTGCGCTACAACAATAGGAGTCGAAACCAACTTATCCTTCAACACCGAATGGCCAAACATTAAGATCAAACTCAAATGGGATCCTCGACTGAGAGGCAGATGAACCGTTTGGTAATCTGTGAAAACTTGATGAACCGCCTATAGAACCGTAGCTTTTGAAACTTCTAATCCTTTTATCGACGAGGGTGGAGGGCAACGCTTCAATTGCTTCACCTTCGCCTATCTACCTCTATCCTCTTGCCGTAAAATCCCATGTCCAAGGACACACTTTCGTACTCATAAATGGCACTTTTCCCTAATTATAATGTTTGTCTCTTCTCACATCTTGCCGCATACCTCTCTGCTCTCTAAACAGCTGTCAAATGAATTTCCCATTACTCGAAAAATCATTCCATAAAGATCTCAATTGTTCTTTCCACCATGTCCGGCAATGACATCATAAGAATGCCAGGCACTGTGCATTGCACAAATTAAAGGGCATCCGCCGGAGCATGCGACGTACCATAAGGACAAGTGAATGCTTGTTTCTCCTCGATATTCAGGAGCTACGGCAATTTGATTGTAACCTAATATCCATCCAAAAAGCAATAGTATTCATAACCCGTTAATCACTGAGGACCACTAGAAACGATAATGGGAAATGATCTTTTCGAGTGGCCTTGTTCAGTTTTCGATAATCAATACAAATCCTCCACCCTGAACCCAGTCGACTACAGAGAATGTTGTTTTCAGTCCCGATGACAGTTGTTCCTCCTTCTTCTAAGAGACTACCCGAACTCGGGCTTACCCATGCACTGCTCCTGAATGGGGGTAAATCACCCCATCTAAAGCATTTTAGAAACTTCTTCCGAATCCACCTCCTTCATTGTCGGACGAACCTCCTCCCGGCCTCCACCTCCAAGGTTTGGTGTCCATCTTCTAATAAAATATGAGATGCATGCACACAGCGATCTAATCCCTTTAGAATTCGGGCCCAGAGACCATCCTGGGAAAGTGCATGTCTGTGATCCTCGAAGGACCCTCAAATAACTTCTCTTCCCAGCGCGCCAAAAGATGTCGAGATAATCACTGGCAGCGTGAGATTCACCCCAAGGTATGCATATTTCAAATGGCTAGGTGAGGTTTTGTTCCATCTGGCTGGGTTCAATCGGGATGGGATCCTGGGCTGCTTAATCCCTCTCGCCCAAATGGGACCAAGCATTTCCGTCTATCAGGTCCGAAAGACTCATCCATTTAACATATCTTTCCGCCTTCTCGCCTCAAAAAGGGTTCTGCACCATTCTCCACTAGGCTAGTCTCCAAAGGGTCATGAGACCACTTCCTACTAGACACTATAGCCTCTACTATTTCAAAACGAGAAGCAAGTATCACTCGGGTGTCTCAATCGCTTCAAACACATTGAACTTTACTTCATCTTCGCACTTCACTCTGCTCCTCCTCCGAACATCAATCATTGTCGCCATTTGCAAGAAACGGTCTACCCAAGATTACTCCAGATTTCTTTATCTTCCTATATCCAAAACAATAAATTCGCTGAAGATAAATTTGATCTTACCTTTACTAAGACATCTTCTATTATCCGTCTTCGATGCTTCAAAGATCCGTCTGTGGTTTCGCGTGATCAGAGTCGGGCGGCTTCACCTAATCCCAAACGCTTGCACTGATAGGTATAAGATTAATGTCACCCAAATCACTGTGGCTCTCTCTTAAAGATAGCATTTCCAACGGTGCAAGGGATAAGTGAAACCGCCTCGGGTCCTCGAGCTATGGGCAAATTTCTCCAAGTAATGCACTACATTCTCGCCAAGCTAACTGCTTTTAAATCATTAATCTTCTTGCGGGACAAAATGTCTTTTCAATTTTACATAATCGCATCCTTTCTGTGTGGCATCGCAACTGATATTGATGTGTAACTTAACACCTCCATGAATTTAGTGAATTGCTTATCCGCTTATGCTTCGACTGCAGAACTGATATGGTCGGGCCTTTGCTTCAAGATATTCTCGATGACCGCTTTCTCCCGAGGTCGTTTCTTTGTCCGCATCGCTCTTCTCGCTTCCGTCGAATGACCTTCGCCTTAACCGTTTCTACGATCGGGTCAGAATCGTATTTCCACTGTTTCCCCACTTCCTCAAGACGATCGCTTAGTAACATGCTCATTCCCATCTCTCTTCTGGGTTTATCAATTGCTTCGTAACCCTATGTCTTTCTCACAAGAAGTTTGCCATTCGCCCATTTCCAGGCCTCCAAACTTCGCAACAGGCCGCTTGATTGTTCAACCGGGCTGCTTCGTTACCGCATGCTCGTTTAGTCTCATTCCATGAAGGCAGAGGGAAGTTACCATCTCGTGCAAGAGCTTGTTCTAAATCCAACTTTTATCGCAGGGTGGTTCACTAGTTCTACCGATAACGATTGTTCCGATTACTCGCCACCCATATCCTGATTGTTCTGATCACCGCTCCGATTATTACGCCACCTCGCCCCGATTCCGAGCCCCGATAATCGCGCCCCCATAATGTCCTCGGGCTGGCCGTGATTGATTCCCGATTAAACCCGGACATCGCACGGGCTTCGCTTCTACCGCAGTGGTTTCGATCGGCCATTCCGTGTCGCTGCCGGCCCCCACGCACTACATAACTCCCATGGGTCAACTGATGGCGTTCGCGGGTTCCTGTCAGCCATTTAATCATGGTCACCAGGCCACATGATTCACCGTGACATTGTCGAGGACCTCATTATCTATGCCACCCAATCGCGCTTATCGCGTAGCCTTCTCCTCTAGGCCATCGATTAGTGCCGCCATAAGATCTCTAAGATTTCATAAGCTTGGTCCGTGGTTTCATCAAGGTTCAAAATTGAAGCATCAATCATCACCAGCTGCACTGCATCCACATAGGCTGCAAACTCGTGATCCATCTGGTCACGGCAGTGGGCACTTCCAATAATTCGTGAAATTGCCCCATGCCTCTCGCCAGTTCTCCCCTCTAGCCATTCAAAGTATTGATCTCTTGCAATAAGCAGCACTTTTCAAGGTGGAAGAACTTGGTCGTGAATTTCAGACTAAGTCATTCCACGAGGTAATGGAATCGGGTGGTCGACTCTTAGCCAATGCTTGGCTCGATCACCTAGTGAGAGTGGAAAAAAAGCCTCAACCCAGTGCTCCTCGCAACTCCGCTGTACTTAATCGCATTGCGCACTTCCATGAAGTTGGTCAAATGCATGTCTGCCCTCATGGGGTACCCATGGAACAAGATATTCGCCATCCGTAGCTGCGGATCGACTTCAATTCAAATTGCTCGCTTGAATAGGTGGTCGTCTGATAAATTGCTCATCAACAAGCTGCGGTAAACGAACTCACCTAGTAGCATGAAAGGTTCATCCGGCCGTATAAACGGTCTGGTGCTTGATTCTCCGCGATTCCCATTTCGCCTCTGCGGGTTCACCGCTCAATGCCAAGATTTTAATTTCGTTCCATGATTACTGATTTCTAATCCGCTCTGCTCTCTCGTTTCCTACGCTAACGTGCGTAAGTCTTTCTCGGCTCAGATCAAACAAGTGTTGTTAGTTTGATCTCGATGTCGCATACTTACCGGAACCTACACTACAATACAACACACGAACCAACAAACCAAATTACCAGCACTTGTAAAAAATAAATAAAGTAAAGAAAATTCCGCATCAATATCTAATTGCTTAATTTCATATCAATCTAAACCTCGGTCCCCAAGAACGCGCCAAAAACTGACAGTCGAAAAACGCTGTGTAAAATGTACGCTTATGTGCGCGAAGGGCACGCGCGTCGCTCTTAAGCACATAAAGGTACTCACAAGTATTTGACATCGATCCACAGGGACAAGTGTGTATCGACTTACAAAGGTCTCTGGGCTTTTTGTATAATATCTCAAGAGATGATTTTGTTATATGAGAATATGTGAAAGTTTATTAAGTTTTGCATTCTAATGAATTATCAGAAAGAAGACTGTGTGGTTATATCTCCCCCTGTCACTTTTAATGGATTATTTCTTCAAGATATTATTATTCAATGTATTTACAATTTGTCAATGGCGAGGTGATCTTACTTACGAGATATCCTCTCTCGAGGTATATCCGCCTATCTCGTGAATAGAGTTGAGTATATCTCTATCTCCACTCAGTATTCCGAGATTGCTTAAAATGTTCTAATCCTCAATGCCACCTTCGGGATCTAATATTCTATTTACCGATTCAACCGGCTATCGCCCAGCCGCATCCCCGATAACCCCATCTCTCGAATCTCTGGGCCTTCAGTGTGATTATGTCAATGTCAGCGACATCACCATATAATTCAAACCATGTATATGTGAGCGTGATAACAAATTGATAAATAACTGAATAAAATAAAGATCCAAACTTTAATCCATCAACATATGACAGGGTTCAACATAACCCTAGATATAGATCTAGAACATAATGAATGATAAAATGAAAATGTTTAGTATTAAAAACATCATTCTCAAATCCAAAATGAGAAAACAAGATAGAACCCGGCACTTCTTCCTAAGTCCGTGGTCACTCGCCTGAATTCCGCGTTTCGCTCAGACGCCGATTCTCGATTTGAGCCATTCGTACTTTAAATGACGAGGTGCGATTCGAGCCGACGCCGCTGACGCCGAGACGTCACGCCGCTGACATTGATTTCGCATTATCGAATTCAACGTCACGACAGAACGCCGCTGACGCTAGAACGTCGGTCGGCAACCAATTTCCTCGCTTTGCTCCCCATTGCTCCGTGGCGCTTCCACAACGCTTTGCTCCAATGTACCGCATCCAAACTAAACACTAATTCGTGGAGTCTGTACCACAAAACTATGAAATTACTATAAATAAACATGAAAGGAAAAACCGACGCTGGTATAATATGAGTGTTTTAGACACTCATCACCATGCCAAGCCGCCAGGTAATTTACATTTTAAATCTAGTTTACCCGCTCATGTCCCCGCAGAGCCAAATTGCTTTCTCTTTAATTTTTAAATTGCATTTGTATATTCTCTACCTTTAATCGAAAATCAAGCCCCGAATGTTACCTTTAATGTTAGAACAAGTCCATGTATGATTTAGTTTGGTCAATTGAAATTTCAAAGATGTTCAACCTCGAACTTTCCCTTTAGTCGATTCACACACCGCACTCCGTGTCAGTACTTAACAGTCGAGAAGCTATATACCTCTTTCCACTTGCAGCTTTTACTTTAAATTTGTTGACAACCCATAATAGGTTTTGTTACCCATGTATGAAGGCATTGAAGTCTTCCAAAAGGAAAAAGAAAAAACCAAAAGAAAAAGAAAAAAGGAAAAATAAAAATCGTAGGCGCTTTGCCTTGAAACCGATTGCAGTCAAGGTATATCGTGAAAGCCTTTAAAGCCGATGCCCTAAACCTTAATTGGTTGGGAGTCATCGACTTTGTGTTAAGCTACGGGTGGATGGGTGAAGTTTGGCGTGTTGTAGGTGCTTGATTCTCGAAGTCATTCGAAATTCAGGAATTAAAACACATGAGTTTGTGGTCAAGTGATCCTTTTGGCTTGATGCCTAAACCTTAATTGGTTGGGAGTCCTTCGGTGGACCCCAGATTACGGACTTTGGTGAAATGAGTTTTTAGCATTCCCGCCCCTCCACCGCCTTGTCGGAAGAAATAAGGCGTAGCTAACCCCATTGGGTTGATTGACAGTTTAAGGCCATGGCGATAGCTGAGTTGAGGGAGAATGAGTTTGCATTTTGGGGGAGGGAATAGCTGAGTTGGGCTCAGCGGATTTACCTTAGGAACAATTAGATTTTGGTGGAAATTCGGGTTGACTTCAGCAGGACCCGATGTTGTCTAAAACTTGTTCTTATATGGTTTTTGTTCTTTCTGACCCAGGTTTTCATACAAAGGTGTAAATTATTCATGCAAATAAGCACATTACATCGCTTTTGAACCACATACACTTTTGTAAGCACGGCATGCATCACATTATTATTTTAGCATTCTTTATGGGACTAACAACGTGTCGGTTGGGGTGTGTGATTAGTGCCCGAAAGTGTCTTATTTTGAGCCTATTCGAGATGGGTTTGAGGTGCTTTGCGTACTAATCATATCAATTAAGCTTGATTGATGTGCCGAGTTCACTTAGTTTCACTAATTCCATTCGAGTTTGCTTTTTGGTAATTTCACGGGTTTTACGTGCCTCGATAAGTCGTTGAGTTTGATGTCAAGATATTTGCGAATCTCTTGAGATTCGCAGTGTTTTCAACCATCGAAGATGAAGAAATGTGAAGGATGTGAGAAGAAAGAAGGTTGCGGGGAGGATGCGGTAGCAAAGCAGGCCAAGCGAGGATTTTTCGCCATGCTTGCGAAAATTTAGCAGTCATAGCGAGGCTAGAAATACTAGCGAATTTCAGCATGTGAAAATTTAAGCTGGGCCTAGCAGAGCCGCTATCTAGCGGATTCAGCATTCTAAGCGAAAATGCCAGTTTCGCTATCTCCATAGCAAAATTTCGCTGAAATTTGTGAGGAATTTCGCTGATATTCCAGCATTCCTAAGCGAAATTTATCAATTTAAGCTATCTCTGTGAATTTAAGCTGAGCTAGAGAATTTCATAACATAATGACCCGCTAACATAGCGAAATTTCCGTATGCTAGCGAAATTTCTGCATAAGCGAAATCTCATTACGTGTTTGGAATTCTTGATGCCAACGACCACGTTTTGATATATTACCATTTTGTCCCTTATGTAATTCATATTTTAGGCATTTTTGTATTTTCACACTTTGGGGTTGGTATATAAGCCCGAAACTTTGTAACCCTAACTGACTTTTCATTTTATAAAGTTTTTCACTTGACTTTCATTTTAGGTCTCATTTTGCTCTCTTCTCTCTCCTCTTTCTCTCATTTTCTCGGCTTGCCAAACACACCCCTTGAGGATGACAACTCAAGGGATGCCCAACTAAACCTACATGTATGAAGAGGAGGGTTGCTAACAGTTTTTGAAATTTCTTCATAGTTTGTCCTCATGCTTTTGATTATTCACAGTCTTTGCATTTATGGTTCCCGACTTTCCAAACTAAGGGTTTAATGCCATTTAATGTCTTTCCTTTAGTCAACTTGCCATGCTTTAGGATTCGTGCATTCTTAATGGTAGATCTGACATTCTTCTAGATGTCATTCTGAGCCATGGGAATGAAAGTTAAATGCTAGGGTTTCAAACTGAATTGGACTTTAGGAGATGCCCGTCTGGGTTGACTCAAATAGGAGTGGTTTTAGGGTTAGGTTTATAGCTAAACAAAGATCAGTTTTGGCTTGACTATATGTCAATTGCCACTATGCGAAATAGCAGGAATGACACAATACCCCAGTGTTATCAGTAGTGACTGACCTTGAGTTACCATTTCACACTTTCATTTAAATATTCTGATTAACATTGAACCTTGACCTCCTGTTTTTAACAAAATCAAAATCCAAACTAAAGCCTCACGATTTTAAACACTAATGAAATAATTAGTGGGATGAAAAACAATTACAATTGGAATTACTAGTATTTATGTGCGAGTGGCTTATTCTGTTGATGGGAGAACAGGAATATAGAATTTTGTTGATTGGCATCACCTAAGTGGCTGGATGAAATTTTATCATGAATCTTTGAATCCACTTCATGAATGACTCTCCTATTATTGATAAAAACTGCGATGTCGATTCTTAATTTTATTGCTTTTTCTACAGTGAAAAAAAAAACCTTATAAATTTGTTAATCAATGTCATGGTATTTATTGAATCTAGCGGTTCTGAAATGAGCCAATGTTTGTCTTTCTCCTTCAATGAGAATGGGAACAATCTAAGCCGAATAGCATCATCGCTCACCCCATTATATTTCACTGTATAACACACCTCCAAAAAATTTAGGATATGAGCATTCGGATCCTCATGTGCGAGCTTAGTGGGCCCCGAGATTCCTTGTAGTAATTGGAGGCGATGGACTGCTTCAGTTGTCCTTGTATTGTTGGTCTCTAATCATAGGTGGAGTAGCATGGATAGGCGACCATAATCTCTTATGGGTGTGACATAGTATCCATATTTCTTGTCGAGATGTATCTTATCCCTATTAGTCGAACTTGACATAAATGCGTCTATTTTTTCTTCCATCGATCCATGGTAGCTATTCCATTCTAGCGCTACTTTTCTCTTGTCCTTAAATTTTTTCAAAGTTCTCTTGATTTCGGGATCAGAGGAATAAGATTTTAAACCAATGCACAAATGCATACAACCTACAGCATTACTGTGAGTTCTTCCTGAAAATAAAGAAAAATAAAGTATCAAACAAATCAAAACAAATGTCTAAAAGTACCCGAAGAAGTACTTAGTATTGATATCATCATAAACACCGAATAAATATAAATTCCCAAACAACGGTGTAAAACTTGATAGCGTTTACGTGATTGTGTGTTTTTGTGGATATGTCTGTCAAAGTGCAAGTTGTCTAATGTAGCAGTATATGCTTGTCAAGTAATAAAGTGTACCTAAGTACGGATATCGATCCACAGGGAAAACCTTAATCGTAGTATGCTAAGTACTAAAATTATAATACTTCTTTAATATTCAAACTAGCAATCGTGATGGCTAATTGGAAATAAAAGTAGATTAAATTATTATTAATGTAATTGTATTGCTAGAACGTAAGAATGATCGAAAGGGTCTGAAGAAGTTAGGGTGTTGGAGTTGTTGGGCAGATACCACTAACTGTATTTATTCTGGATTTTCTTCCATTATCTAGTATACATGTTCTCCAAGGCGCTCTTATCTATTAGTCAAAGTCTTTCTCAAGTCATTTTAACCTTCCTTTATCCTTTGGGTTTCTTACTCCTTGAAAACTCGACAAGCATTAAAGGTTCATGGAATATAAAGAACTCTCGACCTCCTAATTATTGATAAGCTATGTTACCAAGTTTATTAGGTTAACTTAATATGTCTAATTCTTCTGATTCCTTCTTTAGATGCTGAGCCACTCACATATTAAGATTGATCGAGAAATTAACATGTTAGTTTGACAAAGCATGAGTTAATGATAAAAAGGCAAAATATATATAAGATAATAGAATTATGAAAGATTAACTTTTAACATGAAGTATTCATATCCAAATCACTACCTAACACCCTAAATACGAAATTAGAACCTCATGATGTTTTGTTTCATTACAATTGAAAAGCAAGACTTAATAATAAGGCTAAGAAAACTTTGGAAGCCTGAAGGAATGATGGTATAGGATTCTTTGATCTCTATCTCTAGATGGGCCTTGAGTCTCCTTCCTCTTCTCTAGATCCAAGTTCCTCAAACCCTAACACTGCCAATGTTTTTCCCACCCCCAAAATTGGATTCTCTGGATCCTTTTATAGCTTATTCACGAGATAAGGTTTGTTAAGTCTTTCCCGCAACGTCATGACGTTGGGATGTTGATTCGTGCCACGGTAGGGTGATGCGGAATCAGTGAAATTTATATTCTAAATTTCACTCCTGCTGGTAGTCGACTCAACGCATTCAGCGATCGGTCGAACACGGGGATGGGTTTCATCCACGAATGATTAGCATCGGTGTTTGAAAATGGTGAGGCTTTGTTTGGATTTTCGGTTTTGTTAACGATGAGGTTGTGTTCTTTGATAACATAATGGCTTAAAGTGAAGTGTGAAATATGAGTAAACTTGAAGGCTTAGGTCACTAAGCGATAACATGGGGCTATTAAAGTGTCATCCAGGTTATATCCTCGCGATAGGGCAAATGACATATAATCAAAACCAAAGCGGATATTTGTTTAATAAGAGCATAACCACAGAACCACTCATTTGAGTCGGCCAATCTTAACATTAAAGTCGTTCGGTTTGAAACCTTAGCATTTAACTTACAATTCCCATGGCTGTAGTGACATCTAAAGTGTCGGTGCATCTACCATTAAAATGAACCACAAAAATATGACAATTATTGTGAAGGAAAGACATTAAATGCCATTAAACCTAGTTTAGAAGCTGGGAACTATAAATCTGTACAGCAACATTCAAAGCATGAAGACAACCTGCGGCAGCACAAACCAAGCTATGGCCCCTCCTCTTCAAGGCTATGAGGCTTAGCTAACATCACTGAGTTGTCATCCTCAAGGGGGTGTTTGGCGGTGAGAGAAAAATGAGAGAAAGAGGAAAGAAGAGCAAAATGGACTTCAAAAATGAAAATTTCTTGGAAAACTTTTTAGGAAGTGAAAGTTGTAGGGTTACAAAAGAGTGGGGGTTTATATAGTCCGATAAATTGTGAAAATACAAAATACCTAAAATATGAAAAATTACATAAGGGTCAAAATGGTAATACATCTGCAGCTGGTCGTTTAGGATCAGTACCAAAAACCTGAGTGGATTCATTGTCTGGGGAAATTCTGGCTAGCATGTGAATTTAAATGTGCTAGCGAAATTCTATTCTTTAGAAAATTTGGCTATGCTAGCGGGTGTGCTTAGCGAAATTCTACGTGAGATAGCGAAAATCGAATTTCGCTATGACGGTCAATTTCGCTAGCCTGGCGAAACGTAACCCTACTGTGAAATTTTTGTGAGATAGCGAGTGGAAAATTTATTTAGGCACGGTAAATTTAAACTGCTGACGAAATTTAGTAACCCTAAGCGAAAATTCCCAATTTCGCTAGGATTCTTGAAATTTTAGCTATGATTCTTGAAATTTTTAGCATTCCCATTATGTCATAGCGAAAATCTGGGTTGCTCCTTGCTTCTGTTCACTTTCATCGCATCCTCTACACGCTACTTATTTATCACTTTGCCTTAATTCTTATTTGAATCTTGATATTTCATGGCTTGGTGAAATCATGAGGATTCGCATTCAACACGAGAAGAAGCTAAACTTCTTTGATTGAAGTTCTCAAAAACGCAAAACTAGCATCAAAACAATCTCGAAGTAAGTGGTAAACTAAGTGGACTACACACATCAATTGACCATTTATATGATTAAGTGTAATAACCAAACCTATCTTGAATGGGGCTCGAAAATAGCACTTTTGAGTGCCAATCACACTGACCGACACGTTGCTAGTCATATGATATTAAAACAAAAAATGGGATGCATCTTTATTACTTTTAAAGTACTCTTTGGGTCCAAAAAAGTGTATGTACGGATTAGCTTACCTTTAGCATATTAGAATAATTTACACCACATATATGGCAGGTCGCGAAGCAAAAAACACCTGAATAAGTTTTAGTTCAATGTTTCAAATCAAACTAGATACCACTAAAATCTAGTGTTCCTATGATAACCGGTTGAGCGATAAATTGCAAAAATTTATTCCTCACACAACACAGCTCATATGGCCTTAAGCGTGATGACTTTAGTGAATTTGCCACTTTGCTTTCTTATTTCTTCCTTGATTGCAATGTAAGGGTGCAATGCTAGACTGACTTCACGAGTAAGTGCCGGGTCCATAGATGACTCGACCAGTTAGGTTTGGGCATCGACGAAAGGATCACTTGACCCTGAGCTGCGGACTTCACTGACTTGGCGAATGACCGGTGGCACCTCTGACGCATTAAGCTTCACGATACGGGTGTAGCGAACACTAAGTCGATGACTCCCGACCGTTAAGGTTTAGAACCGGGCTTTAAAGGCTTTCGCCATATACCCCTCGGGCCCAGTGTTCGGGTTTCAGAGTAGCGTCGCGGCTTTGTCTTTTCTTCTTTTCTTTCTTTTTCTTTTTCTTTTCCTTTTTGGAAGACTTCATTGGTCTTATTACATGAACAAAAGCCTATTATGGTCGTCCCGACAAATTTAAAGTGGCTTTGCAAAAGTGGAAAGGGTGTATAGCCTCTGACTATTAGTGCAATCTACGGTGTGCGTGTGTGAGATCATTTAAAGGGAATGTTCGGGGGTTGAATATGCTGAAATTTCACTTGACCGAAAACTAAATCATGCATGGACTTGTTCTAACATTAAGGTAACATACAGGGCTTCAATTTTCTAATTAAAGGCAAGAGAATATACACAAAATGGAGACACAAAAATGAATTGCAAAAGTGTAGTAAAATGTAAATAGTGCTATATAAAACTTTCGATATAACAAAATGGCTAATACATGTAATATAACTAAACATAACAAAAATTAATCCTTTTTACTATTAATACAATACATGAATCACATACAAATGGGTAAATGGAGTTGATAAAGTGTACAAAAGCATGATGAGAACCTCACAACTCTAGCATATAGGCCCCGGTATGGGCTGTCATGGGGTAGGAAAGTTTAGGGCAGTGTGACCACCTAAATTCTCGCGGTGGTAATTGAATTTGAAGGCTGCTCTTCTGCGGCCAGCATATGCAGGCTGCTAGCTCTTTGTGGGCTCATCTCGATGGGGCGGGGAACATGAGAGGCAAGAGAGTGACTCATGATCTGAGAGCATGGTATGTGATGCTCTAAGGTGGTCTGGCTCCGGTCGATCTCTACGGTCGTCGATGCACGTGGTGGCGATGAGCGGACAACATCCGTAACGACTACGAGCACCTCGGTGACATGAGCGTGCTCAGATCTTCTTATTTGTATGATGGGTGGGGGTGTCGAGAGCCAGGTGACCCAGTGGAGGGAGGAGATGGAGGAGATATATCGGCCTTTGGACTCCTCTCATTCACCTGCAGATAGGATCATCTCTCCTCTGGGAGTCCTCTGCCTCCTCATCCGGTACCTCCTCCTGGTCCTGCTGCTGGAGGAGAAAAGAAATCGGCATCACCATGGCTCTCTCCATAGACAGGACCTGAGGGCATCTGATCCTCCTCTCGATACGGGGCTCCTCTGGAAAGCCCAAGTGCTCCAGGACCTGGCTTTCAGTAGTCGCGACATCGCTGAGTATGCTCATTTCGAGCCGGGCCCTTGCGGTGGACCTTATCTTCCGTGTAACGGGAGGTCATCACCCGATTCAAGGGTGAACGATCCCTCGGGATGGGTGCGAGCTGGAAGTGCGGCTGACCTGTATTCGTGTAGTCTTGCGTGGCGGAAGGCGAAGTCAGGACGGGTGATCAATGAGAAGCATCTGTGGCGGGAGCTGCCTCAGGAAAATGAGTCTGTTTGGTATCACGAGTAGGAATGCGGACCGATCTCGCTTGTGTGACTAAGGCCCGATCTGCGATAACCTCCGTAATTGGCACCGCACTCGCGGGCTATCTGGCCCCAATGCCCATCATCGCGTCGGAGCACTCGGTCGATCATCATGCGGGCTCCGAGCTCCGGCGGACGCTCGGTGCTCCAGGAAGTCATGGTGATGTTATATTGGCCGAAATACCGAGATAGTAGACGCCACCTCGGTGTCATGTCTGGCGCGGGGAGTATCGTGTCAGTCTCGTGGAGTCCACTGAGCAAGGGGTGGCGTGATGTGCCGTCATGTCGTATCTGACTCTCCATGGAAATCTACGGCGTGGGCAGACCGTTCCCTGGAATCGGGGTCTGACAAACCGATAATTAGCGATCCCTTAGCGTGAGCGATAACTAGGGTGATGAGGTCTCCTCGTTGTTGGTGTGGGCGGCCAATTTGGGGCTAGATGATGAGGACTCCCACTGGACCTGATGCGGGCGCGGAGGCGGGCCACTGGATCATCACGAGGCGGGGAGGGCACGGTCCCGTCCTCGTCACAGTACCTCCCGAACCCTTGAGGATCCTGGGGCTGCTAAGCTGGAACCTCTAGCAGAAATTTTGCTTTCATTGCGGTAAAAGCGGAGAGTGGAGCGCGGCTGGCTTCCGGTAATCATGCGGACCCTCCGTCTCACGAGTGGTGAATCCCCAACCCTAGGCGGCGGGACCCACCCCTGTGCGTACCATGCCTCTGGCGTCGGTGCGGCGGGGCGGGGGCGGGAGCTTCCGCGGCTGGGAAGCGGTCAGAGTGCGCCACCGCAGAGGTGACCCGAATTTCCCGGTTGTGCCACGACGAGGCACGACAAGCCGATCCGGGGAGCCTGGGGCGTGCGGCGGTGGCTAAGGGAGGCGGGGCAGGCAGCGCCCCAGGAATAGCCCGGGGACACGTGCGGCGGTCCCTAATTGGCCGACTCTGGTAACACGGTGGTGGCTCGAGACAACTGCTTTGTGAGATGCGGGGGGGGGGGAGGATGGGGAATAGTTCGGAAAAGTCCCTCCTCCCCTTCTTTTTATAAGTTTTGCTGGGCGTAGAACGACCTACGGGCAATTTCCCATTTATAATAGCGAAATGCGCATTCGACTGTAAAATAAAAACATTCAAAAACAAAAATTTGATTTAATTTAATTATAAAAAAAATCAAAATTAATTATTATTTTTAACGATCTAAAATATAAATAATAAAGAACTAAGGCTACCTAAAAGGCTGTAAAATGAAAAATTACTAAAGGGAAAGTTAAAATATAAACTAAAAATTAATCAATTTTAAACAAAAAGTTTGAGCTGATTTGGTTTCATTGACACCCGAGTCAGCTCAATTTCTGACTTCCAGTTCATGGGAGGCGGGAGACCCTTAACGAGCGAGTGGCTTGTGTTGCGGCCTTCATGCTTGGTCCGCCTTGTTGATTTTTCTTCTCACGGGGTGATTTTGGGGTGACGATTGCTCTTGCATGGACGGTGATGGCAACTCCGAACCATTTCATCTTGGTTAGCGATTCTTGATTTATGGATATTTCTTCCACTTGCGTATGACCAGGCGGGCGGACTTCATTTCTTCCTTCCTCGTCACCCTCCATTTGGTTTGTGCCCGTGGCTCGAGAGTGAAAAATGTTGAGCTCTAATGTCAGTGATGTTGCCCCAGCGTGCGGTGTGCGTGACTCCGTTGTTAATTGATAATTGCATTGGCGTTGGCGAAAATGGTCTTCCGGGATAATTGGCACATGATTGGGCCTGCGCAGTCTTTCGATTGGCCGACAGCTAAAGTCTTGGGTGAAGCAAGTTTGTCTTTGTCATTCGTCATTATTCCCGCGATTCGCGTCATCGTTGATGACGAAGAAACAGTGTTGGTAGGTTTTAGCTCTCACAAACCTAGCGCGCCATGGAGTATGGCGGCGGGTTTGCAACCCCCAATCTAAACGGTGCTTTATGCATGCAAGTCTGATATTGGTGAAATTGGCAGAGGGATCTTGGATCTTGTGTATTTGACTGAGGTCTTTGCTGCGGATTAACAGCCTTGCGCATACCGGTTATGAAGGCTTTCTTTTTAATGCCCGATCCTTTTGATTGTCGAGAGATCAGCAAAACTTTGCATAGCGGGGACTTGTTTGATGATGTCAAAGGGAGTATGTTGACCTTGCTGCCTTAGGACTTCCGAGATCTTTACTCTTTGGGATGCCTTCTTCTTAGTACTAGAAAGTATGGAGGTGGCATGCGGTGCTTCATTGAGTCCTCAACGTGATCACCCTCTCGGGTTGAAGCTTCTTTTCCTTGCATGTTTCTTGACCGTGGGCCTTTGGTTTATTTCCTTCCACTCCTTAGAGTGATTATGGATTTCACTTCATCCATCTGAATTCTGGATGAACTACCTCATATGCCCCACTTTTGGTTGCTTGATGTTTGGGAGAGGGAACCTTCCTCTCTCTTCTAGGAACATGATCTTTATATGATGAATCTTTATGATTGTTTATTTTCTGATTAAGATTGCTTTCTTAAGCCCGTATTCTTTTATTCGGTGTACTTTCTACGATTAATACGATCCTTTATTGCCAGTGTGGTGATCCTTTTGCTCTTCCACAAAATTGCCTACCACACTTTTCCGAGTGAAGATGGCTTGTTCATTGGAAGTGGGCGATGGTGGTGTAGTTGAGATGAGGAACCAAAGCGTTGTTTGGCACACGGGGCACGTAGGCGGGGATTAGGTTTCGAGGAGAGGTTAGGGTGATTTTCCAATTGGAATTGTGGGTATTACCATATGAGGCATTGGGTTGGCGGCTTGTATTGACCTCAGCATTGCATATTCTAACATCGAATCCTTGGCTGAAGGCGTGGATAATCTTCTGGGTTATGATGGAGTTGATAAGCGATGAATGGGGTGGGATTTGTGTAGTGTTTTGATCCTTTACTTTGCACTTCATGGAGCCTCTTTCCCTTCTAGCTCCTCCACGCTTCCCTGGTAGGGGCGAGATTTTTTGCTTTCATTTCCATGTCCTCTGAAAGTGTAAAAATTTCTCCCCTTTGGTGGACTGAGGGCCTCATTTTCTCCGCCTCTCTCGGGTTTCAGGCCATGAGGAAATTTCAACCTGGCTCAGAAATCCATAGCTTCATGCGGATTTTTACTCAAAAATCACCTCCGCATGGTTTACAGCAATTGCTTCATGAGGGGACATACCATTATAGAAATAGATTTCTCAACATCAGTGTACGAAACCGTGATGTACAATGCTTGATGATATCCGGCCAGATCTCTCCTAGCATTGGTAGAATTTCTCATTGTCGCCAGTAGTCAAGTGTGAATCTGCCTCTTCGTGTTGGTCTTGGTTGCCTTTGAAGAATTTCTTCAAAAATTCGACGAAGATCATTTAATTTCTAATCGTTCTCGGCCTCGGTGGTGGAGCTAATATTTTGGCTTTGTCCTTCGGTGTGGGTGAATGCTTTCGACGAGTAAATCCATATCGGTTATACCTTCCTTAAAAGTAGTGCATACCTCCTCAAAATCCATTATGTGTGAATATGGATTTTCATTTTCCATACCATGAAATGTGGGAGCGAGGCCTTGAGTGGAGGTCTCTCTGTATCAGTAGGAGGTATGATGCGAGGAGAAACTAACTCTAGGAGGGTGTATGTGTTCCCTCGTCGACACATGTATCTTGTTGGATTCATAGGGGTGCTTGTTGACTTTCTTGTTCCTCGGGTAGAGGATCCATTTGATCCTTTGTGCACCTTGATTTCACAACTTTGTTCGATTGGTGCACTCTCACTCTTTGCGGTCTACGATGTCCCTACGTCAGTCTTTATGACTGCACATTTACCTGAATGAGACACAACAAGAATATACAACAGTTTACTTAAAAGGAAGTGTGTTAGTTAAAACAAGCGGCCCTTGAAGCAAAAACGGTGCGAGTGGCGCCAGAAGTGAAGAAAACTTGCAGTTCCTGCGCACTTGATTCAAAAAGGACTGAAAGGTCACCAACACTTGTAATGTGGATTACGAAGTGCGCATCAACTCATCATACGTGGTTGGCACCATCGACAATGGCGCCAGGTGGTCGTGCCACGGTAGGGTGATGCGGAATCAACAAAATTTATATTCTAAGTTAAGCGGTCTAGGGTGAACACGGGGATGGGTTTTCATCCACGAATGATTAACGTGGTGTTGAAAATGGTGAGGCTTTTGTTTGGATTTTCGGATTTTGTTAAAAACAGTGGGGGTTGTATGTTCACTGACTAACTATAATGGCTTAAAGTGAAGTGTGAAATGGTAACCATGAAGGCTTGGGTCACTAGCTTGATAACATGGGGCTATTAAAGTGTCCTCGGGTTATATCCTGTGCATTAGACCCGAATGACATATAGTGACAGTAGGATCTTTGTTTTAGCTATAAAACCTAACCTAGAACCATCTATTTAGTCAACCCAGTACTAAGCATTTAAAGTCCCATTTAGTTTTGAAACCCTAGCATTTGGCATAATTTCCATGGCTCGTAAATGACATCTAAAGAATATCGGTGCATCTACCGTAAGAATGCATTGAACCACTAAAAACATGGCGTATTGACGAAGAAGGAGCATTCATGCCATTAAACCTAGTTTGGAAAGGCTGAGACCATAAATGCGTGCACAGTAACATTGAACATGAGGACAACTGCGGCCCAAAACCATGCTACTTGACCTTCTCATCTTCAAGGAGCTATGAGGCTTAACTTGAAACATCCCCTTGATTATCATCTCAGGGGGTGTTTAGCGTAAGAAAATGAGAGAAAGAGGAGAGAGAAGAGAGCAAAATGAGACCTAAAATGAAAGCTAAGGGAAAACTTTTTAAAGTGAAAAGTTGCTTAGGGTTACAAAGAGGTGGGGGTTTATATAGTCCAACCCAAAGTGTGAAAATACAAAAATACCTAAATGTGAAATTACATAAGGGTCAAAATGGTATTACATCAAAAGCGTGGTCGTTTGGGATCGAGTATACCAAAAACACGAGTTTGAGATTTCGCGATGCGGGAATTTCGTTAGCCTAAGCGAAAATTCCACAATTTAGCTAGGATTACTTGAATTTTCACTATGATGAAAATTTTATAATCCAATGAAATTTTAGCAATCATGAAAAATCACAAAGTTGCTCTACCTTCTTGTTTTGCTATTTGTCGTCTACGCACTTAACGTTCATGCGGCGCATGATTCTTTGAATCTTGGTATTTCCAACGCGCAGAAGCGGTGAATCATGAAGTTCGCGTGTTTGAAGGAAGCTAAACGGATTGGGGTTCTCGAGCACGCCGTATCCAAAACAATCTTGATGGGTTGATGAAACAAGTGGACACCACGCACCCGCTCGATTGGCTTAATTGATATGATTAGTCTTGTAACCTCAAAACCATCTTGAATAGGGCTTTCGAATAGCACTTTTTGGGTACTAATCAGATGTCACGAAGTTGGAACATCGCAACGTTGGGAGGTCACGACGTTGGAACGTCACGATGTTAGGGCGTCGCGACGTTGGTATTTACGCATGATCTTCTCCGGGATTCTGTGAAGCTCCACTTCACTTGATTTTAAGTATTTTTCTACAAAAACCCAATAAAACTAAATATTAGAAAAGTAATCAAACAGGTCATATATATGAAATTGAACCTAAATCTCGCTAAATCACAGTTTATCTTGATGTTTTGGACATCATCAATCTGCACTCCCTAATCCTCAACTAAATAACTATGGAGATCTATCTTAGAGTAGACCCACCTCTCGGATGATCGAACAAATCATCAATTGATGAGATATCGATTCTGTTGGCAACCTTGTTATTATCGGTAGTCGTAACTGCAGTCGAAGGGTCTTGTCCTTTTTCTTTGCGAAGCAGGCAAGCGCCCGTGGTGATCCTGGTTCTATAAAGTTGTCAATAATTAAATACAGTTGGACCTTGAGTTCCTGTAACTCAATCAGAGTCATCCTATGAGGAGTCATAGAAATGGGCGGCGTGCCGAGTGCAGCTCACGGGATGCTCTATCGTAAATATCTCTCTCTTTATGGCCATAGGTATCACACGACCGTACAGAGTCCATGTCTTGCCGAGAAGGAATCGACAATCGCACCCAGGATGGATAACGGACCATCCTAAATTCTCCTTGGCCATGCGTGGCTACATAATCATCAGCAAGAGCATGCTAACTGTGAAATTAGCGCGTCTTTTCGAGTATTGTCATATTTCGATTCATTTGACTCTGCAGAACTCAGGCTTTGTCTTTGAAGATGCCAGGAAAAACTTATTCATGAAGAGCTCTCTGAACTCTCCCCAAGTCACCATCTCCAGATCCCTTGAGACTTTAATCCAATCCCACCCTCTAGCTGAAATGCAACTAGCCTGATTCTCGTGGTATCGAAGGTGATCTCCATAGCCTCTAAAACCCTCTCAACCTATCGGAACCAATGGTCAGCTACCATTAGGTCCCTCCTCCCCTAAATACTGGAGGATGATATGCCATGAACCTTTGGAGGATATTCGGTCCTCCCTGACCTCTAGCTATACTAGCCTGTGCAATGGCATCAACTACAACACCCATAGCCTTAACAAAGGCTTGCTAGTCAAAAACAGGTGGTGTGCCTCGTAGGCGATCCTTATGTCCTCTTCCTCGACTTGCCATCTACATATGTCAAACAACAAAAATTTAAATAACTAGCAGTGCATATGCCAACCACTAGTAATTCTCAAATCCTATATTTACCTATTCATTTACTTTTCGAACCCCTATGGCTATCTTCTTACCCTAGTGTTCAACATTTCCTATATACTATTTACCAATTATATAGTTTACATAGGATATAACACAATATCATGTAATACATGTCTGATAATTCATCCCGAGAATGCATGATTTAAGCAGTACCCGTCAAACCATGTGTCGAATACCTACTTTCTAACACTTAGCTATATTATAAATATCAAATATCTGACTCAGTATCTATAAACCTAAGCTCACGATACTGTTGGCGGCGCTAATCTCAGGCCTTTTTTTCTTTTTACCATTTGTATGGAAATACGTAAACGAGAACTCTGTCAGCGACGAAGAATCATATCGTACGCTAACCTCTATTAGTGACAATCGATAAGCGCATGCGATGCTTGTCATGTGTGTGCACCTACGGCGTTGCGCGGTACACGGGCCGTGTCGTGCGGCTACGTGGCGACAGTGCCACGTGTTGCGTTTCGCGGTCTCCGTGTCAGACGAGCTTCGGTCACGACGCGAGCCAACGGTGATGTGACATAAAGGTCTCTCCCATGAACAAGCTCGGTCGGGACATGAAATTCCTTGTCGCGATAATGAATCTTCTTAGAACAACCCTGACCGTCATGACGCGAAAGCGCGCTCGTCCCCGCAAACCAGCCGAACTCTTCCACGTCGCCGTGATTAGTACCCAATTTATTTTGAGTCTACTTAAGATAGGTTTGGTGCTTTTCAACATGGCAATCATATGAATTGAGCGATTGGCGTGACCAGGTCCGTTAGTACTCTGATTTCGTTTCAAGGTGTTTTGATAGTTTGCGGTTTTGAACCTCGACCATCGTTCCCGATCGTAACCCCGTATTGGTGGCGAATGTTGTGAATTCTCGGTGATTTCATCGTAGAAATGAAGAAATCTCAAGTGAATTGTTGAAATGTTTGTGGATGCGGGAGGCAATGCATAAATGAGAAGCGAGGGTTGCGAGTTTTTAAGCTAGCCATTCTTGAATTTTTCGCCAGTTGTGAATTTCGCAACCATGGCGAAAAGTTTAAACCAATCCACTATGAAAATTTTCTTGTCACGATTTTCACTAATTTGGCGAAATTTAGCTATCATAGCGAGATCGTTATCATAACAAGGATAAGTATAGCAAAACTAATTTCTCTTATGCCTTGTATTTTAAGCTATGATAGCGAAATTTCGCTATCATAGAGAAATTTTCGCTATGATAGCGAATTCAACACATGGCGAAAATCCTCCCCTATGTTTTGGTTCCAAACGACCTTGTTTTGTATAATTCCCATTTTGTCCCTATTGTAATCATGTATTTTAGGTATTTTTGGTATTTCACACATTTTGGTTGGCTATATAAATACCTTATAGCTTTAGCCCTAACTTTGGATTGTGAGAAGCTTTCGGTATGTTTTATTTTAGGTCAGAGTTTGCTCTTCTCTCTCTTCTTTCTCTCATTTTCTTGGCTGCCAAACACCACCTTTAAGGATGGCAGGCTCGGGAGATGTTTGGCTTTAAACCTGAAACCTTGAAGGGGAGGGTTGCTAGGTTGGTTGTGGGCTGCGAGGTGGTCCCTGGAATCTTTCCTTTGGTGATACTTTGTCTCGCCTTTGGGAGTTCGATTGCATTCTTAATGGTAGATGCCTTGACATTCTTTACTGAATGTCATTTACAGTAATTGAATTGAGTTAAATGCTATGTTTTCAAACTGATTTAAGAACAACTGAATGCTTTGGTATATGTTTGGACTCAAATAGGGTGTTTAGGGTTAGTTTTTAAAAGGCTAGTAGTCAGGTTTGGCCCATTACCATGTGTCATTTGCTGCAATGTGAAATAACCGTGGGGACACCTTCATACCCCATTTTATGACTAGTGACCCGAGCCTTCAAGGTCACCATTCACATTTCATTTTAAGCTATTTGATTGCTTGATGACCTGACTCAAACATTTTGTGAAAAAATCCCAAATCCAAACAAAAGGTCTCACCATTTTCAAACATGATACGAATCATTTGTGGGATGAAAACCCATCCTCGTGTTCAACCCTAGACCGCTATACTACAGTAGCTTGACTACGCGATGGGAGGAATATAGGATACAAATTTTGTTGATTAGGATCACCCCTAACATGGCACTGAGTCCAAATGGCGTCGTTGGGGGATGATTGCCAAATACATTGATTGATGAGTTGATATGTGTACTTGTAATCCACATTACAAGTGTTGGTGACCTTTAACCCTTTTAATTTCGTTTGCTTAAGGTTACAAGTTTTCTTTACTTAAGCGATTCTTTACTTATTTGTTTATTTTACGGTCGGTTTTGTTATCTTTCTTGATCCTTTTGGCAAAGCCTCTTTGTTCTTTGTTTTATCTCATTTTGTGTTGGTGTTTATGCCGGCAACGGGATAGAGGATATCAAGTAGATTGCAAGAGTGAGTGCACTATTTGAGAACTGTAAATCAGTGTGCATAGTGATAAAATGGATCTACACGAGCAGTAAGTCTCAACAAACCCTTATGAATCCAATGGCATGCAATTGACCAGGGACCATGCGCCACCCTCTAGATTGGATTCTCAACTTCATCAGCACCTCTGTGAGGATATGTAGCGATGAACCTTATTTGGTATCTGCTTTACATTTCATGGTATGGAAAATGAAAATCGTACTCACACATAAGAGATTTTGAAGTGTGCATAACCTTTAAGAGGTGCAATTGATATTGATTTGTTAGAGTGGAAGGCAGCATTTCCATTGACCCTCGAGGACCAAAGCCAAAAATATGGCTTAATTCCCTTTGAGACCGAGAACCGTAGAAGTGGGCAAGGCGTAGGCGCGGAATTCTTAAAAAAATTCTTCAGTGCTCACAAGACCAACAATTTGAAGAAGCCCAATCTACCGTTTGCTGCCAGTGACACAATGGAGTTCATCGATCTTAGGAGAGGTTCATGGAGACCATGAGTGCTTGTCCACATCATGGTTTCGACCTTGGATGCTTGTGAATCCTTATATGGTGGTATGTCTCACCCATGGAAAGCGACTATTGGAAACGATGTGTGGGAGGAACTTCACTGACAGCACCGGATGAAGCCGTGGATTTTTTTAATTATGTGGCTGAAACTGCGATGGGATAGGCCAAACCCACGAGGGAGGTGGAGAAAATGAGGCCTTCATCCCACGAGGAGAGTATTTTTGCACTTTAGAGACATGATTGAAAGCGAAAATATCGACCTTGGTAGAAGGTGGAGAGTTTGGAAAGGGGAAGGGGCTCCATGAAGTCTGATGATGAATGAAAATCTGCCCGGAACTGACCAGCCGTCATTTCCATGCATTCACGGGAGAACATTGTCGATTGCTCCTCGGTGAAGGATTTGATGTCGAGCATGCCAATGTCGGTGAATTATTGTCTGACCCATGATTGATACTCAGTATGGTAATACATATAATTCCAATTGAAAGAATCACTTATTCTCACGGAAACCTAATCCTACCTTTATGTGCCCCTGGTGCCAAACAATAGTTTGGTTCCTCATCTGACCACGGCCATGCCATCCTCTTCTCTTGTTGAGCGAAGCTATTTAAACTTGAGCAAGGTGGTAGAAAGCGATTTTATGGAAACAAGGGGATCGATATCTGATTGGCTCGAAAATTGATATTGTGGAAAGTACACGAACAAGAGAATAGATGGGCTTGAGGCTTGGCCTTAATCGGAAGATTGATAATCTACGATTGATCACCAAGATTGGCATCTCTTTGGAGTACGGGGAGAAAGGAAGATTCCCTTCCCAAACAACGCCAAATCGAAAGGAGTCGTGAAATAGGTTCATGTGACTCAGATGGATGAAGTAAAAGTATCATCACTTTGAGGAATTGGAAGAGAAATTGAGCAACCGGTGCCATATTTGCTCGAGCGAGAAAGAAAAGAAGGCTAAGCCGAGGAAAGGTAATAATCATTGAAGACTCGAGTGTGAAGAAAAGCATGCTTACTCCAGACTTTCCCAAACAGCCCAGAAAGCGAGAAAAATCTAAACAAGCTGAAATTTGGGAGGTGCTAAGGCGAGTAAAGGTAAATATTCCAGCATGACATGATTAAGCGAGGTCTGACTTATGCGAGATTCTTAAAGGACTGTGCCTGATCGAGAAGGGTTGAGACTAGAAAGAAAGCATTCTGGCGAGCAAGTCGGTGCCATAATTGATGGACCCGGAGTGAAATACGGATCGGGATCCCCACAATACCAGATCCAACATTGGAGGGACTTGCATAGAACCGAAAACCGCTACAACATTGGACTTGAGGGCGGTGTAAACCCTCACGCATATTTCAGTGTATAAGCTTGGTGGGTTTAGGAGAGCTAAAAAACTTTACCGACATCACTACGTCATTGACTGATCGATCGGTGAAAGTACAGAAGATGGATGAGATCATTGATAAGGTGGACAATTCTTTACGGTGGACTTTGTAATTAGCGATCTGCAGAACCCCGTTTAACCCAAGTGGAGCTGATCGTATTGTGATGCTCGGAAGATGCATTTGGCCACTTCGATCGGTGATAATCAATTGTCGTAATGTAGATGTCATTGCATTTCCGTTGAAACTTATGACATTTGGAGCTCAATATTTTCACTTGAGTAACAAGCACAAGCTAGTGGAAGATGAGCAAATAAAAGTGATCAGAGTTTGCTCGATTGTGGTCGGAATGCGGAAACCAAAAACCGATTGCAAGCGGGGTGGTAAACAGTGGCGATTGATTGAGGTGGCTGCATCGATCACCGCAAAGCGATGATCATTGACATCTGATGAGAAGAATTTCAACAAGGAACCAAGCGCGAAGAACGCGACACGGGCCAGCGCAGGAATTAGAACTCCTCCTCATGACCCCCATGAATGAATCAGTGAAATTGGGCTGGTTTGGTTTTCACAGAGGCCAAATTGTAGCTCAAAAATTTTGGTTTCTAGTTATTTTGGTCAATTTTCATTTTAAGCTATTTTTAGTAACTTTCCTTTTTCTAATTTTAGCTAAATATAAATGTTATTTATATATATATATATATATATATATATATATATATATATATATATATATATATATATATATATATATATATATATATATATATATATATATATATATATATATATATATATATATATATATATATATATATATATATCTCATATATATTTTACTTTTTATATTATTGTATTTTAATTTAACTAAATTAAAATTGTTTTCTTTGGGATAAACTGTGGTGAAGTACGCTGCTCAGCAATGAAATTGGGCCTCCGTGACCATGAAGACTCGGGACCTTAGGTTGCCCAAAGCAGTTTATAAAGGGGGCCGTCACATTTCATTCACGCCTTCTATGCAGTTGAGGCTCTACGCCTGAGCCTCTGGTGCCACTGCGTCGCTGAGCCTCTCCTGTGGAGCCATTTCATTGTGGTCTTACATTATAGTTCAGAAACTGGTGACCAGTGCCTGTCTGCGCCAGTCAGTGGCGAGAGACCTTGACCTGCGATTGCGTAGCCCCTGACAGCCATGATCGCCACCAGGAGCCACTGGTCTGCACGATAACGTGCGCACTGACCCAACGCCTCCTACCCGTACTGCTATTTTCGTTGATTGAGCCACGTGCACTGCGATGCGCTAGACCACGGGCGTGGTCCGTGCCGTGGTGGTTCGTATAGGCCCGGGGTTAGGTTCGGCTACCAGATGGAGGATCCAGCACTTCGGATCGCAGTGCCCATTCTCCGTGACCGCTCTCGGCAGCTACACACTCAGACGTTCTGCAAGAGCCATACCAGAGCTCCTCGTGGGTTCCGGTGATATCGACCAGGATGGGACTCCGCCCCTTCCTCCCGCCTCAATGACGACGCAGAAGAGGTCCGACCTCTGCCGGCCCCGACATCGGCCGCCCGGGAGTCTTCGAGATCTCGGCCTCGAAACATCACCCCCTACCGATGAGGGCTCATAACCCCGCCATCACCGCTCAAGGATCAGTAACTTGATGTTCACTACTAAACTACCCGATCCCGTAACGAGATCTCGCATGCTGGACTCATGGGGACCCATTTTACGATGTACCGGCCTTTGACCACCAATTCGGTTCGTAGACTCGATGAGGCTGATCACGCAGCGATTTTTACTTCTATTCATGACACCGCGGTAAATCCATTATCCTCGCGTTGTGCTCGGAAAGTTTTACCATACTATGACATCTCGTGGAGTACCGTAGTCCGCTTGAGCTCCGCTCAGCATTGACGGCCGCCGAGTAATTCCGAGTCGCGGATATTACAAATCGCTTCTTTGGCCTGCAAGGCAGAGCCGGGCAAATTCCGGGAGGATACGTGAGCTGCCGGGCGCCCATCAAGGAGATGGTCCACCGGCTCGCCCGAGATACTACAATGAGTTCGCACTCTCCCACGCCCGCCATGATGCCCATTATGATTCACCCGCCCGGCCTAGTTTCACACCCCACCACTGGTGCCGCGCAGTAGCTCACGCTCAGCCCTCCCACTGATCCTCGTAGGATTCTGGTTTAGTCCTCCCGAGCTTGTTATTATGACTTCACGTGACTCGGAGAGCATATCCACCGCGCAGTATTCCATTCTCGAAATGAGCTTACCATTATTGATGACGAGGTTGCCGAAACAGTCCCGAGCATTTGGGGTTCCTTTTGAGGAGCCACTATCGAGCGAGGACTCAGCTGTACTGTGTCCGTCCACGAGCGATCTCTCTTTACATGCCGAGATCCCATTATTCTCAGCAAAGCAGGATCAGGAGTGAGGGGTGGGCCAGATGGTGTGGCAGTATAATCCACCGAGGGGGAAAGGGATCCCCGTTTGAGATGGAGGTAGAGGTGGAGAGTGGCTCACCCGCATTCATCTCCCCTCTATCTCCACCTCCTTCGCCCCCCGTACCGCCGACACCGGCCGGTCCTTCCTATACAAACAGCCAGCCCCGCAGCATGTTTATGTCGTGGGCCCAGGAGCTGGTCGCCGCATGACAGCCTCAGTGTTTCTTGCTACTACACAGGCGTCATTGGACCAGAGGATGGCCCGAGCCGAGGCTACTCTAGCGCTTAGTCACGCCATGCTTCTTCGGATCATGAGTCACCTCGGTCTCCCGCCAGAGCCTACACAGACTACTCGAGACCAAATCAAGATCAAAGAACTTCAGACCTCAAGTAGCGTCGCAGCAGCCTTCTGTATCCACCTACCATCCACCACCACGAGTGGTAGGTCACACTCCCTTCTAACCCTTCTCATATCCCTACCAAAGGAAGGCATGTTTATACTTTGCTGGGAGGAAAAGTTAAAGTTGAGTTACCTTTTATCATATTTTGTGGCGCTTTTACTCTTTATCAACTACCTACTCATTTTGTATGATCAGATAGGATTCAAGTATAGCCAATAGTGTGCGTTGATACTTTGTGAGTGCTTAGCTATTTTTAAGCATGTATTAGCCATTTTGGTTATATCAAAGTTTTATAGCATTATTTACATTTTCTTTCACTTTTTGCAAATCAATTTCAGCCTACATTGTTTGTGGCGTACTCTTACCTTTAGTTGAAGAATTGAAGCCCTCAGACACTACCTTAATGTTAGAATAATTCCATGCATGATTTAGTTTTTAGTCGATTGAAGTTCCAACATATTTAACCTTTTGTTTCCGCCTTTAGCTAATCGCACACATTGCACATCAGTTTGTATCAATAGGTTGAGAAGCTATATACCTCTTTTCACTTTGCAAAGTCGGCCTTAGGTCTGTTAACGACCTATAATAGGTTTATGTTACCCGTGAATGAAGACCAATGTAGTCTTCCAAATGAAAAAGAAAAGAAAAAGCAAAAAGAAAAAGGAAAAAAGAAAAATAAAAATAAAAGCCGAGACACTTTGCCTTGAAACTCGAACACAGTCCGAGGGGTATATGGTTAAAGTTTTAAAGCCCGATGCCCTAAACTCCACTGGTCAGAGTCATCGACTTTGTTCGCTACACGGTGGATGGGTGGAGTTTAGCGAAGTTGTGGGTGCTTAATTTCGAAGTCATTAAGTCCGGTGAAGCCTGTAGAGTTTGTGGTCAACATCCTTTCGCTTGATGCCTCTAAACCTTAATCGTCAGAGTCACCTGTGGACCTTCGCTACACGGATTTGGTGAAGTCGAAGTTTTTAGCATTGCATCCCGCAATACAATCAAAGAAGAAATAAGAGTGTAGCCGGGTCCTATTTAGGTTAGTCAATAGTTTAAGGTCATAAAGAGTTTCCTTGTCGGGGGAGTGGAATAGCTTTGCAACTTATTGGCTCAAACCGGTCACCTTAAGAACACTTAGATTAGGTGGAAATTTAGGTTGACTTCCTTGGAACCATGTTGCCCCTAAACTTGTTCTTATATGGCAATTTGTTCTCTCATGATGGCTTTATATAGTCTAAATTGTTCATACTGAAGGCAAAACCCTACGTATACACACACTTTTTTGAACAAATATACACTTTTTTCAGAAACCAATGTGCATGCATACCTTAATTATTTTTAGCATTGCTAAGGGACTAGCAACGTGTCGGTTGGGGGGTGTGATTAGTACCCAAAAAGCGCTATTTTGAGTCCTACTTAAGATAGGTTTTGAGTTCTTTTTGCACACTAATCATCATATGAATTTGAGCGATTGGTATGTGCAGTCCATTTAGTGCCATCGATTGCTTTCAAGGTTGTTTTTGATAGTTTTGTGTTTTCGGGAACCTCAACCATCGTTCCAATCATAGCTTCAGACAGGCCGAATGCCAGAATTCTCAAGTGATTTACCGGTCAAATGAAGAAATGTCAAGTGGAATTGATGAAATGGAGGCTTAAATGGACGCAGGAGGCAATGCGTATGCGCGCGTGGTCATGATTTTCGCTATGCATTGCGTAATTTCGCAAGGATTGGCGGTGGGCTCTTTCGCAACCATAGCGAAAAATTTCACAATCCATGCGAAAATTTCGCTTATACGCTTTTTCGCTGTTAGCTAAATTTCGTTATCATAGCGAAATTCGCTATCATAGCTAAAAGTTACTGTGCATATTAGGTGCCTGAACTTTCGCTTGTGCCTTGTATGTTCAAGCATGATAGCGAAATTAACTCTGATAGCGAAAATCCTCCTCAGTTTTGTCTCCAAACCACCTCAGTTTTATAATTCCCATTTTGTCCCTATTCTAATCAAGTATTTTAGGTATTTTTGGTATTTCACACATTTTGGTTGGCTATATAAGCCACCATATAGCTTTTGTAACCCTAACTTTGATCTAAGCAAGCTTTCAAATACAGCCTTTTATTTTAGGTCGAGTTTGCCTCTTTCTCTCTCTCTTCTCTTTCTCTCATTTTCTGGCTGCCAAACACCTCACTTTGAGGATGACAACTCAAGGATGTTTAGCTGCTTCCCCAAACCCTGAAGAGGAGGGCTGCTAGGTTGGTTAATGGCCATCAAGAAAGGTCTCGCCTTAAATGAAATTGTATTGCATTTATGGTTCCAAACTTTCAAACTAGGTTTAATACATTTAATGTATTTCCTTCTGTCAATACTCACATGCTTAGGTTCAAAGGCATTTCTACTTATATGCACCGACATTCTTAGATGTCATTTACAAGCCATTGAAATGAGGTTAAATGCTATGTTTTCAAATCATCGAACATCAATGCTCGCATATGTTTGACTCAAATAGGAGCTGCTTTAAGGGTTGCTTAAAGTTAGACAAATATTCGGTTTTGGCCATGACCATATGTCATTTGCCCTAATGCGAGGAAATAACCCGAGGACACCTTCATACCCCCATTTTACCAAGCTAGTGACCCACGCCTTCAAGGTCACCATTTCACATTTCATTTTAAGCTATTTCAGTTAGCCCAGTGACACCAACTCCAACATTTTTTTAATGAAAAATCCAAAAATCCAAACAAAAAGTCTCACCATTTTTAAACATGATACGAATCATTTGTGGGATGAAAACCCATCCCCGTGTTCGACCCTAGACTGCCATATCGCGCATTGACTACCGACAAAGAAGAGGAATATAGGATACAAATTCTGCTGAATCCGATCACCCTACCGTGGCACGAATCATCGAATTGCCAGAAAGAAAACTCGGCTCGTGACTCGTCGCCACCTAAAATCTCCTCGTTTCAGCCAAACTCCGTCGCGACATAAAAATATTATGCGCAGACACCACTCCATGAAACTCGCCGCGACACTACAATTTTTTGTCACCACCAAATCTCGTCTTAACCAAACTCCTGCCGCGACTCACCTTTCCATCATGAAAGTCCTACCACGACAGGAAACCTCTGGCCGACATCGCCACGACGTGCAGAACCGTAACCCCCAACACAACAAAAGGAAAGCCATGTTGCAATAATTTCTAAGGCTTAAAATCTGAGAATCCAGGTCATGTATTACCTAAATTCTCGTCATGACACACAAAACCAGAAAACTCGTCATGGCCGTGAATCCCCTCATCGCAACTAAAACAAGTATAATTGCCTTGGCATTTCCCTTTCGCACTTTTCACAACTAGGAATCCCATGTCGTGACCCAAACATACAGTAGCTTGTTTTTGGCATTTCCTACACCTCCAACTCTCTCCCAATGCATTTAATTCAATACTATTGCCTCTATATATATTATTGAGGCAGTATAAAATCTGGGAAAAGTTTCCAACACAATATTGAACAAGTCATAATAAGTTTTTAATACAAAACTTCTCATATACATATACAAAACTGGATAAACTGTCCAAAAATTTACGAATTACATGATTAAGCCATAATATGGCCTTTTTCACAACTAAGATCCTGGATGTGTTTCATCTCCCAATGTACCTCAAGTACTTGAAAATATTTTCCCACGAAGGGGTGAGCAAGGCCTAGTAGAGAAAATCTCCTACAAGGGCTACTCCCCACCTAAGTGAACATGCAATGCCATGTTCACACATTCACATACATTCAAGTAAAACATGCACATTTCTACATGAATATCTACATGCAATGCCATGTTCACACATTCACATACATTCAAGTAAAACATGCACATTTCTACATGAATATCTACATGCCATGCCCCATGTCCCGAGTCCTCACTGACTCCCTCACACTTGCATATGCCTGATTATTACCCAAAAAGTGCTATTTTGAGCCCTATTCAAGATAGGTTTTGAGTGCTTTTTTACAAGACTAATCATATCACTAAGCCAATTGATGTGTGCAGTCCAATTAGCTCACTCAATTCCATTTCGAGATTGTTTCGATAGTTTCAAGGTGTTCGAGAACTCCTAATCATTGCTTTCATTTCCTTATCGTGTTGAATGCGACCGATGACTTCACCCCGAGCCGAGGCGATGAAATATCAAGATCTGTGCCAAGAATCAAGGCAAAGTGATGAATAAGAAGTGCGTAGAGGATGCAGTGAGCAAACAGTAGCTGTGAGCATCCCAGGATTTTCGCTATGATTGCGTAAAATTCACGATTGCTAAAAATTACGCAATCATAGCTTAAAATTTCAAGAATCCTAGCAAAATAAATTTTCATAGTTATTAAATTTCGCTAGCTAGTGAAATCTCTATCAGGCCTAGCTTAGCTTTCCAATTCGCTTATTCAATAAAATTTCGCTAGGCTAGCTTAAATTTGCTAGCTAGCTTAAATTCATCATACAGTGAAATTTCCCATTTTCGCTATCTCTCGTAGAATTCAATAGGGCTAGCTTAAATTCGCTAGCATAGCGAAATTTTCGTCATGCTAGCGAAATTTCCCGCATAAATAAATCTCAGCTCCCTGTGTTTTCTGAGATACTTGGATCCCAAACGACCACGCGTTTTGATGTATTACCATTTTCAATTCTTATGTAATTTCATATTTAGGTATTTTTGTATTTTCACACTTTGGTTGACTATATAAACCCCCACCTCTTTATAACCCTAGGCAACTTTTCATTTTATGTTTTCCAAGTAGCCTTTCATTTCTTAGATCTCATTTTGTTCTCTTTCTCTCTCCTCTTTCTTCTTCATTTTGCTGCCGCCAAACACCCCCTCGAGGATGGCCAACTCAAGGGATGTTCAAGGTTTCCCATAGCCTTGAAGAGGAGGGCTGCTAGCTTGCCTTTGGGCCGCCGCAGTTGTCCTCATGCTTTGAATGTTATAGTACCGCATTTATGGTTCCCCAAATTCTTCCAAACTAGGGTTTACCTGGCATTTAATGTCTTTTCCTTCAATAATACTTACCATGTTTTAGGTCTCTGCATTCTTACTTATGTGATGCACCGACATTCTTTAGATGTCATTTACGAGCCATAGGAATGAGGTTAAATTGTGGGTTTCAAACTGAATCGGGACTTAAATGCTTAGTACTTGGGTTGACTCAAATAGAGTGGTTCTAGGGTTAGGTTTTATAGCCAAACAAAGATCTGGTTTGGTCAATTATATGTCATTTGCGCTTAATGCGAGGATATAACCCGAGGACACTTAATAGCTCCCATGTTATCAAGCTAGTGACCCAAGCCTTCAAGGTCACCATTTCACACTTCACTTTAAGCCATTACAAGGTCAAGAATACAACTCCCCACTCGCTTTTTTTAACAAAATCCGAAAATCCAAACAAAATCCTCACCATTTTCAAACACTGATGCTAATCATCCGTGGGATGAAAACCCATCCCCATGTTCGACCGGGACTCTATATCAAGCAGCAGCTTGATCACTACAGTAGGAGTGAACTTAGAATATAAATTTTGCTGATTCCGCATCACCCTACGCAGGGCATCGAATCAAACGGCACCGCTATGAGGATGGTGCCAAACTACGTATGATGAAAGTTGATGTGTACTTGTAATCCACATTACAAGTGTTATGACTTTTCACCTTTTGAATTAAGTGTGCAGAACCGCAAGTTTTCTTCACTTACCGCCACGATCGTTTTGTTTCTTACAACGCTTGTTTTATCTCAAATGTTCTACCTTGCCAAGTTTGCTTATGTTCTTTGTTGTGTCTAATTTGTGTAATGTGTTTATAAAGACTGGATGTAGGGATATCGTAGATCGCAAAGAGCGAGTGCACCAATCAACAAGGCTTGGAAATTCAGCTGCATGCGACCAAATGGATCCTCTACCCGAGGAACAAGAAAGTCAACAAACACTCCCATGAATCAAACGGCATACGTGATCGATGAGGGAATTACATACACTTCCTAGAGTTGCCCTCCGCACTGGTCATACCCCGCTGAGGATGGCGTTGAGACCCTACCAAGGCCTCCGTCTCACATTTCATGGTATGGAAAAATGAAAATCCATATTCACACACAGATTTCGAGAGGTATGCACAACTTTAAGGAGGTATAATCGATATGGATTTGCTCAAGTCGAAAGCATTTGACCGACACTCAAGGACAAAGCCAAAATTTGGCTCAATTCACTAAGGCCGAGAACGATTAGAAAATCGGGCCGATCTTTCAGTTTCACTTTGAAGAAATTCTTGCCACAAAGACTATCAGCTTAGCACGATCTAATCTACTCAGCCTTTGGACAATGAGAAGTTTTATCAAGTTGGGAAAGATCTCATTGAGACCATCACGCACGCCCACACCATGGTTTTGATACATGAATGCTAGTGAACCATTTTTTATGATGGTATGTTCCTCAAGCAACTATTGGAAACCATGTGTGGAGGTAACTTTTTGAGCAAAAACCCGGATGAGGCCATGGACTTTTTAAACTATGTAGCCGAAACCTCAAAGGCATGGGATGAACCGAATCCAAAGGAAGCCGAAAGATCGAGGCCTTCGAACCACCAGAGGGGCATTTATGCACTTTCCGAAGACACAGAGATGAAAGCAAAACTGACCACGTTGACTGAAGGTCGCGAGGAGCCGGAAATGAGAAGCTGACAAAATGCAAGCAAGAAATGAGTTACCCGTGATCTCATCCAAATTTTGTTTTGATTATCGACAAATACCATCCCTGGGAGCACTGGTCAAGAGCATGCCCATGTCCTAAATCAAAATAAACCACCCATGGGACGTCCATATGGCAACACCTATAACCCTAATTGGAGAAATCATCCAAATTGCCAAGCCAAAACCCCCACATATGTCCCTCCAGAGCACAACAAGAATAGCTCGCTCCACTTCAACACAACAAGAAATTCTTACTCCAATATCTTCTCCTGGGCTGAGCAGCGATCCCGAATTTAAGTAAAGTGGTAGGGGCATGATTCAGAGAAGAAACAAAAGGTACTCGAATGTCCGCATCTAACCAAAATCCCGCCGCCGAGCTCACTCAACAGAACCCGGACAATATGCACCTGAGATTTCAAGGTTGTCCAACCAAGAATAAGTAGGTTCGTAAAAGGGAAGGTTCCTCTACCACAAAGAATGAAAGCAGAAGGAGGCATGAAATAGCTAACCAATGATCCAAATGCAAGAATTGATGAAGTAGCTAATGGTGACTTTAAGAAGGAAGAATCGGTGACCAAAGAATCCCAACTCTAGCCAAATCAAATTTCATCGTAGTTAACTAAACATAAATGCTAGAGGTTTTCATGCGCAAAGTTAACATTCCTCTCCTTGACATGATCAAACAAGTCCCCACCTATGAGAAATTTTCAAGGACTTATGCAATCGTAAAAAGAGGGTTTAATGTAAACAGAAGCGCCTTTCGATCGAGCAAGTGAGTGCTATCATCGAAAGTGCAAGACTCCAAAGGAAATATGCACCCGGATGTCCTACACCCCTGCTAATACCGGGAGGCATTAGCGTGGAGAAAGCACTATTAGACTTGGGAGCTAGTGTGAACCTCGTCAGTCAGATTCCATGCGCAAGCAACTTGGCTCAGGTGAACTAAAACCCACGCCCACTACACCGTCACTACCGATGCGCCTGGTTACATACCGTTTTGACCATCGGTGACGGTTAATACAAGTGACGTGATTCTACTACCCACGGACTCTCATTGCATCAATACGTAGCCTAAGGGCGTGGGAACCAATCATGCCCATCATATCGGGAGCACCATTCGCTATCTAATGCCATAATAAATTGCCAGAATGGGGTTATGCAACTCACATTTGGGAATATGACCTTAGAACTCAATATCTTTCATCTGAGTAAAAGACATATGCACTCAGAGGAAGATGACTGTGAAGAAGTTTGTATGATAGATGCAATTCTTGAAGAATAGGCTAACGAGCAGCAAGTGCAAGATGTATTAACCCCAGAGTTATCTGAGTGCCTTGAGACATCAGAACCTCAATGCACGAGCTTATAAAGGGGTATCGAGGAGAAAATAGAAACTTACCTCTATTAACCGGTGACGAACTAAGGGAACCCCAACGCTAGAGCTCAAACCCTCCCGCCTGAGTCAAGTATGCATTGAAGAAAACGCTGCAATGTCCAGCCAGGATTTCATCATCAAGTGACCACTTTACAAGAGAATAACCTACCGCACCTTCTCAAAAGGAACAAGTAAGCATTGGGGGTGGAAATTTTATGGATTTAAAAGGCATAAACCCAAAGAATCAAGTATTCCATCATATTTATCGTGAAGAGGAGTTTAAGGTCATAGCAGCCACAATAAGGTCAACCCCACTCAGAAGTAGTTCGTGACGGTCTCGAACAAGTTCCAAGCCCAGATCATTTACCCCATTTCTGATAGCACTTGGGTGAGCCCAACTTAGGTGGTGCCTAAGAAGTCAGGAGTGACAACTGTGAAAAATGAAAAGGGTGAAGAATTGTCTACCCGTCTTACTACCGGTTGGAGTGTGTTCATAGATTATAGGAGGCTCAATGAGGTAACAAGAAAAGATCACTTCCCGCTATTCATCCATCATCTCCTTGAGAGGGTTTCCGGACACCCATTCTATTGCTTTTTGGATGGGTATTCGTGGTATTTCTAAGATAGAGATCATTTCAGAGGGATCAGAAAAGACCACTTTCACTTGTCCATTCACATATGCTTTATAGAGGACGCTTTTCGTCTTTACAACGCCCAAACAATTTTTCGTAGGATGTATGCTTAGCATGTTCGTGATATGGTGGAGCACATAATGGAAGTATACATGGATGATATCACCGATATGGAGGCGATTTCAAGAATGTCTAATTAACTGAGGCCATCCCGCAGCATGTGAGAAGAACCCGGTGCTTAACTAGAGAAGTGCCATTTTATGTTAACCAAGGAATTTTATTAGTGGCACATTATTTCCAATAGGGAATAGAAGTTTATTAAAGCAAAATTGAACTTATCTCCAAACTCGTCCCTAAACGAATGTAAAACAGCTAGTAATTCTCGTCGTGTGCTCTATGTAAGATTCATGTGACTTCAAGATTGCTAAACCCCTCTACAAGCTCCTAGAAAAAGATGCTAAATTTATTTGGGAGAAAGAATGCCAGGAGAGTTTTGAAGAGTTGAAGTCCCATTTGACTACTGCACCAATAGTACGAGCACCTAATCGCGCTCTTCGAGGTGATGTGTGATGTGAAGTGATTGATGAGTGCCTAAACACTCATCTTACACTGCCGTTCACTATTTTCACATTTATTTTATAATAATTTTATAGTTTTTGTGGCTAGACTCGATTTTGTGTCCGGTGTGGTTAGCTGTGTCTGATGGGAGCGAAAGAACAACTGGAAGCGCTAGAACAATGAGGAGCAAAAGGAAGTGATCGCACGTCATGACGCCCCTCTATCGCCGACGCCAAATTTCAAAATCCGCACCTCATCATTTAAAGTATGGATGGCTCTAAATTGTGGTATCTGAGGCGCACGAATCTGAGGCATGTGTTTCGAGACAGAGTGACACCGACTTCGAGGAAGTGCCCGAATTGTAATGCTTTTCATTTTTCTGATATTTTCGGATTTTAGAACAATGTTTTCTTATTAAACGCTTCATTCTTTTCTTCATTATGTTCTAGATCTCTTTCTAGGTTACATCAAACCCGTCATGTACAATGGATTGGGGTTGATCTTCATGTTATTCAATTTGTTATTAATTTGTCACATATAATTTACACTCATTTCAATTATATGTTAATGTCTCCGCCAATGTTAGCATAGTCGCATCGAGATCCGAGATTCGAGAGATGAGGGTATTCAGATCCGCAGAAAGTAAATTTTTGTACGATTCAGTTAATAGAGATATTCAACCCGAAGGTGGCATTCGAGGTTAGAACATTTTAAGCATTTCTAATACCGAGCTCAGATAGAGATATACTCGCATTCTATTCACTAGATAGCTGATATACTCGAGAGGATATCTCAGCAAGATCACCTCGCCTATCGACATATTACAAATATATCACCAACAATATCTTTAGAAAAGTAACTACTGAACGTGATGTGGGGAGATTTAACCCTAAAGGCCAACACCATTAATTCACTAGAATCAATAGCTTAGTTGGGCAGCTCTTACTTAAATTTTAATTCCTAGAATAATTTATTCAGATATCATTCAAAAGCGTAACCTCTGTAAATAATCACCTTTCCCCGTGGATCGATATCCGCACTTTAAGCACTATATTACTTGGCTACGCGCACTTCTCATGCTTATTAGGCATTCATTTTTCACACCGCTGGCCTCGCTGCTTTATACTGTTTCGGGAAGGGTTTAAATTATAGAGAAGTGAGCACATAGATAGTATTCGAATTTTTCTTTACTTTGTTATTTTACAAGCGCTGCAGAATTGGTTTTGTTAGTTTCAGGTGTTATCATAAAGATGTGCTTCAAGAGTACATGCGACAAAGAAAATCAAATTAATCAACACCGCGGTGATCCCCAGCCGTGAAAAGACTTCTCGCACGCATTGCGCCGAGAACGAGAATGCATCGTATTAGAACTTCAATAGTCATGGAAAACATCAAGAACAAGATTTTCGTGAACAAACTGAACCACAAGAGAGAAGCGTAAATAGAACTGCTACTGTGCCATTTATACAACCGTGACGATCCCCATGCTATTAGATGAGTTCGCTTACCGCACCAACGCTTGTTCGCATACCGAATGTGACGTACACCGATTCGCTAAACAATTTCGAATTGAAGTCTACCACAAAGACAGATGTTTAACATATTGTTCCATGAACCTAAGGAGAATCCGAACATGCATTTGACTAACTTCCTCGGGTTTGCGAGATACCATCAAGAATAAATTTCAAAGCATCAAGAAGCCCTAAGATTACTGCTATTCCCACTTCACCGGGATGAGCTATATCGGGTCACTACCAGCCACCGCACTCCATTACTACATGGAACGAAGTTGGTACAAAAGCTATGACCAAGTTCTTTCCACCTTCAAGATTGCACAACTCTTGTGCAAGAGATCACCACGTGGCTCTCGGGTCAACTAGAGGGGAAAACCTAGCGTAGTAATGGGACAGGTTCCATGAATTATCAGGAAGTGTCCTCACCACCTAGCTAACCAGATGGATGCAAGTCCACACCTTGGCAATGGTCTCGAGAAATACAACCCATCAATTAGATGTATGCCTCAGCCGGGAGGATCATTGATGAAGAAAACCACGTACTGCTATGAGATATCGAAGATGCCGCAACCAACACTAACCGGGCCTAGAGAGAAGGCTACACCCGCAAACACTACAGGTACAGACAATGAAGTCCCCAACAATCCGGTAAATCGATGTGGCTCACCGACTAAACAAATCCAACAGCGCAGGAACAGCGACATGCTACATGGCACCTCACTCCATGGGAGTTGTGTGGAATTGCGGAGGACAAGATAGTAGTTGTAGAATGTCACAGAAACCCTACGCTGGAGCAAGCCCAAGATTTATCGAGGTTTAACTGTAATCAATCACAGCAAAGAAGGACTCAGATGGGGTAATACCACTGTAATCGACCGTGGACAAGGGTGCGTGAATAATCAAAACCAATAATCAAACAATCAAGGGTATGGATACGAATAACCGTAACAATATGCCATCAAACCGAGCTAATGAACCAATTCCTCGAAAAGAAGCCGATTTTAGAGCAAGCTCTAGTACGATGTTAACTTCAAGATTCCGCGTTTATGAATGAGAGACTAAGGCGAACATGCAAAGAAGAAGCAACCCAGCTTAAACAACTGGTTAAAGACAAATGAAGGAGCCTTGATAGACAAATGGGCCAAATGGCGTTTACTTACGTAAAGGCAACCTGTTCTTTGCAGGCTTTAGCACCAGAGGTAAACCCAAGAAGAGATGGGAATGAGCAGCACGTTAAAGCAACACACTGAGAAGTGGGAGAGAATCGAATCTCAAGTGCAACCCCACCCGTCGCTTAGAGACCCAGGATCACCAATTTTAACTGAAAGATGATGCACAAAGAACGCCACAGAGGAAACAAATACAGAGACCTCTAGTGAAGCAAAGGCCAAGATAATGTCCTCACCCAATAACGCCTCAAGAAACATAAACTGATAAACAATTCACGGTTCATGGATGTTTTCAAAAAGTCGATATAAACATCCCATTTGTCGATGCCCTAGAGCAAATGCCCGCTATGTAAAAGTTCATGAAAGACATTTTGTCTCAGAAGAGAAGATTAGCAGACTTCGAGACGGTAAACTTAACCGAGGAATGCAGTGCCATCCTTTAGAGGAAGCTACCGCAGAAGCTCAAAGACCTGTGCGCCACTATCCCGTGCACAATCGGGAAATGCTATTCGAGAGAAAGGCCAGGTGATTTCCAAGCATGATTAATCTTATGCCCTTATCCATCTTTAAGCTTGGGATTAGGAGAAGTCTGGCCCGACTACGCCACTCTTCAAATTTATGCAGATTATCTTGAAGCAATCTGAGAGGGATATCAGAAGATGTCTTAGTAAAGTTATCGACAAAGTTTATCTTTCCAAAGAGATTTCATAGTTTTAGACATGGAGAAGATAAAGAAATACCGATTATCTCTGGGGAAGACCTTTCTAGCAATCAAGGTGGCAATGATTGATGCAGAGGGGCGAACTGAAACTAAGAGTACAAGAAGAAGAAGTAAAATTCAATGTCTTCGAGGCAAAGGGAGACACCAAACAGAAGTGATACGTGCTTAATGGTTGATACAAGAGGCTATAGTGTCTAGCCAAAGTGGTCTCACCGACCCTTTGGAGACTAGCCTGGAAAATGAGTCCTCGACAACCCGAGCGAAGAGGCGTAAGAATATGTCAAATGGATGGACTTCTTTCTGACACAGACTGAATACTCGAATCTCCGAAGGAGCAGAAACGCCTGCTCCATCGATTGAACAACCACCCAATAATGGAACAAAAACCTCCTAGCCATTTGAAGTATGCATACCTTGAGTCGAATCTACGCTACCCGTGATTATAATAAAGATCTTTGACCGCACCGGAGGAAGAGAAGCTTACTGAGTCCTTCGATCACGTACACGCACTCTGGATGGTCTCTAATGATCAAAGGATTCTTCCTTCTATGTGCATGCATCGTATTTTATTAGGAAGATGGGGCATAAACCTTCTTGCAGCTGAGGAGGTTAACCTACAACGTACGAGGTAGTTCTGAAAGAGGTTCTAAAATGGCTAGATACTCAAGATTTATCCCATTTTGCATGCGCTGTACGGGTAAGCCCCAGCCTGTGAAAATAAAAGGAGGAACAATCACATTAGGACTAAACAACATCTTATCGCGTTTCAGAAATGGGGCCACGGTGGAGAATTGTATTGATTAATGAGTCGAACAAGGCTACTCGAAAAGATCACTTTCCACCCGCCATTTCTAGATCGATGCTTGATCGACTAGCCTGCATGAATACATATCGCTGATGGATATTCCGGTTACAACCAAACGCTTATAGCGCCCTCAAGATCAGGAGAAGACAACATTCACTTGCCCCCTATGGTACATTCGCTTCCCGCCGGATGCCCTTGACTCATGCAATGCTCCGGCAATTTTCAGCGATGCATGACGGCCATATTCTCTCGACATGGCGTGGTACACGATCGAGATATTCATACGGATCGATTTCAAGAATGGGAAATCACTGACAATTGTCTAGCAAATTTGAGAGTCAGACTAGCAAGATGTGAAGAGACCACTTAGTACTAATCGGGAAAAGTGCCATTTCATGGTACAAGAGGGTATTGTCCTTTGACATCTGGATCTCACAAGAGGGATAGAGGTAGATAGGCAGATTGAAGCACTGGAGAAATTACCTGCACTTCTTCAAGAAAGGGATCCGGTTTCTAGGCCATGCCGATTTTATAGCGTTTATCAAGGATTTCTCACAGATTGCGAAACCATTGTCTAATTTGTTAGTCCAGCTGATCCCATTCGACTCACCCCAATGCATACATGCTTCATCAGACAAGGATAAGTCGATCTCAGCCTCCTATCATAGCCCGCATTGGTCTTTTCCATTTGAGCCGATGTGTGATGCAAGCGTACTACGCTGACGCGCATTTTAGGCGTAAACGAGAGAAAATCTTTCAGTGATTTACTATGCAAAGGTAACTTTGAATGACGCTCAACCTAATTATGCCACTACCGAAAGAACTATTGGCCATTGTCTTTGCCGACAAATTCGTGCCATATTCGGATGGCAACAAAGTCAGTGGTGCACATCGATCATTCTACCATTAAGTACTTGACGACCAAGAAAGATGCAAAAAACCAGACATTCTGGGTCCTTCTCGTTGCAAGAGTTCAATGAGAAATCAAGGACAAGAAGGGCACTCAAAATTTAGTATGCACTACCTTCGCGACTAAGGGGCCGTAGATGATGTTCCTGAATGACGAATTTCCAGACGAAACTTTTGCTATTATGACAAGAGGGCGCCTGCTCACAGACATGTGAACTATTTGGTGGCTAAAGTGATTCCTGAATTTAACTATCAAGAAGAAAAGAAGTTTTTCGCACACCTAAGCACTACTATTGGGAAGAGCCAATTCTTTACGTGCACCGTGTCGATCAGTGATAAGGAGATGTGTGCCCAAGATGAAATGCTCAAGATTCTCGAACCATTGTCACACTTATCGTAGCAGACACTTTGCGGCCGTAGAGAACAAAGAACAAGGTTCTACATAATCGGTTTTTATCGCCTTCTATTTAAAGATGTCATCAATTGCTTCCACTTCGTGACAAATGTCAAATCTAATTCGGAACATCTTCAGAAGGACGAGCCACCCATGCATCTTATCTTTGAGGTAGCTGGTTCTGACTTATGGGGATCGATTTCATAGACCATTCCTCGCATCATAGCAATTCAGACATCTGGCTGGCAAGACTATGTCTCAAGGGTAGAAGCGATCCCTACACGCACCAATGATGCCAAGGTTGTGGCTAAATTCTGCGCATAATATATCTCACGCTTGAACTCCTCGAGCTTTAATCATGATAATGGTACGCATTTCCTCGCAATGTAATAGATGTTTTGCAAAAGCATGGGGTACGCCATCTATTACTCTTGCATACCACCCACAATCAAACTGGCAAGTGTATATCCAACCGAGAAATCTAAGTACATCCTCGAAGACACTAACAACTCCAAGAAGGATTGGGTCTAAAAAGACAGATTTATGCGTCTGCATACCGCAGACCGCATTTAAAACTCATTTAGGTATGTCCTGCTCAGACTTGTTTATGGTAAAGCTGCACACCTTTCCAAGAGAATTGAGCATCGAGCCTATCGCTACCGACAACTAAACATGGATGCGACTTGGGCCGCGAAACGACTACTCCAACCTGAACTAGATGAGTCTGTAAATGAAGCACAAGGAGAACGCCTGTGATTATAAGGAGAAGACCAAGGTCCGGCACGACAAGTAATATCACCAGAAGAATTCACTACGGACAACAAGTCCTTCTATTCATTCCCGACTAAAGCTTTTCCGGGAACATGTCCTCGATGGTCCGGACCTTCACGGTAACAAAGGTATTTTCACATGGTGGGGCGTGGTTTCGCTGATCCCGAGAAAGGCACATTCACGCCACCCAACGCCGTCGTACTCATGGAGGCGTAGTTCGCACAAGCAAGTCATTCCTTCGACAAACAAGAAGAAGTATAAATAACGATCACAAGAGCTCGAGTTCTCGATCACATCGAGATTCAAATGAGCTAACGAGCATTAAATATAGCGCTTCGGGAGGCAACTCCAAGTGTCTTTAAAACTTTGTTTTTAAGTTTTCGCTTTATTGTTGTTTCAGAATTTTTGATTTCCTCGCCGATCCTCGACGCTGTTTCGCTTGTCGGGTTTAATCATAGACCCTAAGCTATGGTGCAGGTCTTACAGCATGTTCAATGCCCGGAATGAAGTTTACACGTGGAGAGTTCTCAAAAGTGGGCTGAGAAGGTGTTCAAAATTTCTTGGCGGTGACACTTTCCGCCACGCCGCGACGTTGAGATCCTACGCCGCGATCGCCAAAATTTCTATCCTTTCATGTCGCTGCCGAATGCGGATTTCACGCCGCGACGCCATTTTTAAAGTTCTCCGTCACGCCGCTGACGTGAGATTTCACGTCGCTGACGCCATTTTTTGAAGCTTCCGCCACGCCGCGACGCGGGATTTACACGCCGCGACGCCATTTTAACACACTTTCAGCTACCGCCGCTTATCGCGGTATTCTCACCGCCGCGAACGCCAAATTGTGTTCGTCACGCCGCGACGACACCACCGCGACGTCATTTGGTCATGTCCTCTGCCACGTCGCGACGTGAACCCGCACGTCGCGACGTGACCCTGTTTTTAGCCCAAGAATAGTTCATTTTGGCCCTGCACTTCACACACCTTCCCTCATCGAAACCCTAGCTCCCCTGCATCCCAGCCTTCACCGGACCTGTCGGAGCTCCCATCCCACCGGTCGGAGACCCTCCACTGCTCACCGACCACTGTAAGTCACCCTCTTTGGCCAGTTTTGGGTCATAGTGGCCTTTCCACCACCAGCCCGGGATTCTAGCTCGTACGTAGTTCAGGTTTCATTTGTGCTTTTGTGTAGTCTATGAGGTCTTTAGAATTCATTTTTGGTCATTTAGGTTCCTTAGGGTCTTTGAGTCCCATTTAGGTTTTGCTGAGTCCTTAGGTAGTTATTTAGTTTATTTTGTGGTGCACATTAGGTGTTTGATTTTTCTGTCTGTGTTAAGATAAACCGGCAAGAGGCGTGTTGCTCACGTAGTCGTCCCAACAGGACCCGACTCAAGATTTGATGCCCTTCACGCTTTATAAACGTGAGCGCCGTGATCGGTTTCAGCACAATTCTGCAAAACGATCCTTCATTAAGGAGGTTTCATCACCCGATGATTTCCTTTGTGGGAAGACACCTGAGGCTAAAGGGTGGCGTGCCTTATGCCAACCCCTCGTCCAGCGGCAATGAGCGTAGTTCGAGAATTTACGCCAACCTCGCCTCCCATGCCTCAAAGGTCAGTGGAGGCGGTATATTGTCGACTCTTCAGCAGTCGATCATCAGTTTCTATGGCTCAGAGCATGTCCCACCGACCTCTTCATCAACACAGCATCCCGACTACCATGAGGTCATCCGCGTATTGACCAAAGGCCAGGGTGAGTGGAGGATCAACAGTGCGGGCCATGCGGGAAACACCCCCCAAGGCCAAGCATTTCCATCTACATTCCCGCTAGTTTCCATCATTTAATCTACTTCGCTGCCTTATCCTCGACGATCAATGTGTGAGGCGACAAACAAAGATTCTCGTCAACTTCGCCATCATCCAGATATCCTATTCGATGTCATGTGTTATCGAGGATGCCATCCTCCATAACCGATGCGAAGATGAACTCCTGGGGCACCTCTTGATATTTGGTCAGGCAAACAAGCCAGCCCTCGACGGCCAATGAGGCCCGGCTTCATCCGGGACAAGGCAATATCGGTCAAGCTGGACACACTGTGTCCCGTAACCCGAGGGGGTTTAATGACTCGGGTCACGAGCCCGACGACGAAGCCCGGACATCGGCTCGCTGATTCCTGGTGACACCCAGGAGGACATTGGCCAGTCCTCGTCTCAACCACCTCCACCACTACCTCGTCTCGACCACCTCCACCACCACCCCAAAGAATGCCAGCGTCGCTCCTCCCACCCTTCCCTAGATATCGAGGACCCGATGCTCACTCACCGAGCGCGACGCACATGGATGAGACCCAGGAGCACGAGTCCCGTTACCAGATAATGGAGGCGCCGTGTCGACATGCGGGATGCTTCCGCCAATCAACAAAGCATTATTCTACAAAGAAGCAGTTAGCCTATGCAGCCCAACCACAAATTTTGCTTTTCACCATCCACCACCACCTCCAATCGCATGATATCTCAGGGAGTTCCTCACCTCTATGTTTTTTATCTTACCAAAGGGGGACACCGATATTTTGTCTGGGGGGAGGGATCGCAGGGACGTACGATGTTTGTGCTTGTTTATCAGGTTTTGCTTTAGTAGTGTAGTATTTTGGGCATGTCTTATAATAGTGTGTTTTGTTTTCGCCATTTACACGCACTTCTCTTCATGTTCATGAGCCGCGTGTTAGTTGTTTGATTATATTTTAGACATTCTTGCATGTAGTAATTGCATACATGTGTGCCATGTTGAAAATCGGTGATCATTGTTTGGATTCGAGTTCACTATAGACGTGTTCGCTTGCATACATTTTTGGGTTTGATGCCTCGGTAATGAGGCTGAATAGGTAGTGGCCAGTGAATCAATCTCAGTCAAGAAACCAGCTTCTCAAAACCCTATCACACTCACACACTAGTGACTTTCAGAGTATGCATAAGTGCTCGAACTAACTACTAAAGTTCGATCAACCTAGAGATTCGAACCATTTGAGTGACGATCTCCTAATCAAAAGAGGATTGCCATCGAGCCCCAACCAAAAAGAGAAAATACAAAACAATAGAAAAAATATATATATATATATATATATATGAGTATATATAGTATATATATATATATATATATATATATATATATATATATATAAATAAATATATATGACAAAAATAGGTGTATGTGATAGAATAAGCTGGATCATCCAATCTAATCCCGCACAGCCTCGAGGGGACTATCGTGCCTAACGCCTGAGCCAACCGGCCGGAGTCATCGACTTCATCAGCTCGCTACACGGGACATAAGATGGATCGATCACGCAACTTAGGGCCATCGAAGCTCGTTGAGTGTTCGTGAAGTTTGAAGGAATTTAATGCCCGGTGCTCTTAACCAACTCGCTGGGAGTCACCAACATCCCCGCTACAGAACACTCGCTAAACTTCGCACTAGATCTTCTTCCATTTTTGTTTTCGTACATAGGACATTTCTAGGTATGTGGACATAAATAAACAAGCGTTCCTATCCTCGTCTAGTTCTCGCTTCTTCCTAATGTGTGGGTCGAGTTTAAGCTCAGTATCAACCTGTGCATATTCTCGAGGTCATCCAATTATGCTAACATGGGCTTTGGGAAAGGCCATTGAACACCATGATTTTGATGCACCAGTCGGGCTCACCTACCTCACCGAATTTACCGAAAGTCAAATATCTCCATGCATTCACCGAACACGAGCAAAATGCTGGGTATGTGAGTCACCCACCATCCCTATTTTTTCAGCATGTGCACCACCGTCTTAGTGTTAGTTGCATGGGTGCTCTGGGTGTGTGTCCTGTTTGTGAGTCGGCTTCTGCTTCTGAGGACAAGAAAGAAACTAAGTTCTGGGGTGTGGATGAAAGCCTTAAACACTCATCTTACACTCTGCGCTGGGCTTGCCTGGTCATTTTCACATTTATTTTAATAATTTATAGTTTTGTGGCTAGATCCCTGATTTGTGTCCGGTGGTTACAGTTCGATGGAGCCGAAAGAACAACTTTTGGAAGCGCTTTGAACAATGAGGAGCAGGCGAGGAAGTGAGTGCCACGCTACGACGCGCCCGAAAAACAGACCTCATCATTTAAAGTACTGATGGCTCAAATTAGGTATCGGGAGGCGCATTTAACGGAGGCACATGTTTCGAGAGCAGAGTGACACCGACTTCGGTGAAGTGCCCGAATTGTAACGCTTTTCATTTTTCTCGGATATTTTCGGATTTTAGAACAATGTTATTAAACAGTTTCATATTTTCTCTTCCCATTATGTTCTACATTCTTTTCTGTGGTTACATCAAACCCTGTCATGTACAATGGATTAAAGTTTGATCTTTCATGTTATTCAGTTGTTATTAATTTGTCACATCTACTCTATACCTGCATTTCAATTATATGTTAATGTCTGGCCAATGTTAGCATAGTCGCACTGGAGATCCGAGATTCGAGAGATGAGGGTATTCAAAGATCCGTAGAGTAGCTTTAGCCGATTCCTAAGTAATAGATATTCCGAACCTGAAGGTGGCATTTGAGGTTAGAACATTTAAGCATTTCCGAATGAGTCAGATAGGAGATATACTGATTCTATTCACGAGATAGAAGCATATACCTCGAGAGAGGATATCTCAGTAAGATCACCTCGCTATCGACATATTACAAAGGCACAATAACAATATCTTAGAAAAGTAATCCATTGAACGATAGGGAGATTTAACCCTAGGCTTCAACACCATTAATTCACTAATCAATAGCTTAGTTGCAAAGCTTCCTTACTTAAATTTACCCTAGAATCATTTATTCGTATATCGCTTTGAAAGCAACCTCCGTAGTCAATTCACTCTTCAGGATCGATATCCGCATTTTAAGTACACTATATTACTGGGGCTACACGTGCACTTGCGCACATAGCATTCATTTTATAATTTTGTTTTCGGTCACAAGGATCTTGCTATCGGAGCGCATCGCCAAAGAGAGGATGGAAACCTCATGTAGTCTATTATGCCAAGAAACTCAATGAAGCACACAAAGAAATTATACTACTACAGAAGGAATTGTCGCAAAGGGTTCATGCTTTAGATTGGGCCTCGAAAGTATACTTGGTCGGGTCTCGAGAGAAGTCATTTTACGGACCATTCCGCTATGAAATATCTCCTGACCAAGCAAAATGCGAAAGCAAGGCTCATCCGATGGGTTCTTTTACTTCAGGAGTTTAACTTGCAAATTAAAGACAAAAAGGGGCAGAGAAATGTAGTGCGCATCATCTTCTGGTTGCCAATACAGCCCATGACACTCATAGCCCACCCATCAATGATGAATTTCCTGAAGAATCCCTGATGCAGCTAGAAAAAGCTCCCTGGTATGCTCACATAGCCAATTTCCTCGCCACAGGGGAAATCCCATCGCAGTGAGAACAGATAGGAAAGCATTTCTTTGCGAAGATCCATTCTTTTATTAGGAAGAGCCCTTTCTTATTCAAATACCGTGCATACGTATAATCGTGAAGTGTGTGCCCGAGGAGGAACAAAGATGGGAATTCCTCGACAGCCACCGCCACGGGGTGCCTCGTGGTGGTCACTTTGCTTCCTAAAAGACAAGAATGAAGGTGCCAGCCTGTTTCACCGCCTTCCTTATTTAAGGAAGCACACCAAATGCCGAAGATAGTGCCAAAGACTCTGAAGTTGTCTCACATATGATGGCCTCCAACCCAATTTAGTAAGGCTGAGATATTTGATGTTTGGGGCATCGATTTACGGGACCTTTCCCCACATCTATGGTCATACATACATTTTGGGTGGGAGGATTTATGTGTCTCAAGTGGGCTGGAAGCAATCCCTCAGGAACAAATGACCACGAGTGGTACTTAAATTCTTGAAAGCAAACATCTTTTCTAGGTTCGGTGCCAAAAGCCATTATTAGCGATGGAGGTTCACATTTCAGAACAAACCTTTTGGAAACCTCATGGCTAAATATGGTGTGAAACACAGAGTGGCCACCCTTACCATCTCTCAAACAAGTGGTCACGGAACTTAACAGAGAGATTAAGACCATTCTCGATGAAGGTGGAAAATAGCAACAGTAAAAGATCGTCCATCAAACCGCCGATTCGCCGCGCCTGGCGTAATAGCCAAGACAATCCACCGCCCTCATTTGGCTGGTCTTATGGTAAAGCGCGTGAATACCTTCCAAAGGAGATCGACAGGCAAGTATGGTGGGCAATCAAAAAGCTGAACATGGATCTAAGCAGGGCCGGAGTCAAGAGATTCCTCGATCTCAATGAGTCGAAGAAATGCAATGATGCCTACTGAATTCGAAGATTGCTAAGGAAAGATAAAATGCATACACTAGATGATAACTGGGAAGAATTTCAGCGAGGGGGACCAAGTCCTCCTGTATGACTCTAAACTCCATCTATTTCCGAGCAAGCTCAAGTCGCGATGGACGAGTCCATTCATTGTTCAGCGGGCATACCCCAACGGTTCCGTGGACCTACTCGATCCAAATGATGATAGGGTGATCAGAGTCAATGGACAAAGGGTGAAACCCTATGTTGTGAAGCGCATCGGTCGTGGAGGAAATTTCACTGACCCTCCTCCCCAGTCCCATACCATCGCCTAAGGTGGCTATCGTTCCAAGAAACGTTCTCATCGCTAGTTTCGATTAAATTTCCTTGTTTTAAATTGTGGTTGCAATCAGAGTTTTACATTTTGATTTCTCGCTGACAAATAAGTGAAGAACTCCCAACAAATGGAAATGCCCTTCTCCAGCTCATCATGTTTGAGGTGGTACGTCATCCATTAGTTTTTGCATTCCATGTTGCCGCTAAAAGTAATTTTCATATTATTGAAATTTCACATCAAGTTATTAGAAGTACAGATCCCAAGAAGGCAAATTTCTTCATTTTTTTAACTTTTTAAATCACTTTCAGATTCTCATTTCATGTATCTTCTCGCTTTATTTTGAAAAATCAAGCCTGTTTGTTACCTTAATGTTGTGGATAATTCTATGCATGATTTAGTTTTTCGTCAATCGAGATTTCAAAGATATTCAACCTTGAACATTCCCTTAGCTAATTCACACACCGTTGACAATCGCATTGTGCAAATAGGTTGAGAAGCTATATACCTCATTCCACTTTGCAAAGCCACTTTAAATTTGTTGACGACCTGGTAATAGGTTTGTGCTACTGGGGCAGTATGAAGACCAATAAAGTCTTCCAAAAAGGAAAAAGAAAGCAAAAATAAAGTTAAAAGAAGAAAAGACAAATAAAAGCCGACGTCATTTTTGAAACCTAACACGGTCCGAGGGGTATAAGGCGAAAGCCTTTAAAGCCCGATGCCCCAAACCTTAATCAAGTCGGGAGTCATCGACTCTTAGTGTTCGCTACATGGGCGGATTCGTGAAGCTTAGCTAAGAAGCACTCGGTCATTCGGGGTCCGGTGAAGCCCGTAGCTCAGGTCAAGTGATCCTTTCGCTTCGATGCCCTAAACCTAATTGGTCGGGAGTCACGGTGGACCTGCTATACCCGACTGGGTGAAGTCGAGTTTTTAGCATTGCAACTTACATTGCAATCATGAAGAAATAAGAGCGTAGCTAGCCCTATTTAGGTTGGTCACGCCAGCGCCGCGGCGTGAGCTTTCAGTCTGGGGTGAGGGAATAGCTTGCAATTTATCGCTCAAACTGTTACCTTAGGAACAATTAGATTTCGTGGAAATTGTGTTGATTTTTGGAAATCGTAATGTCTTAAAACTTGTTCTTATATGGTTTTTGTTCTCTCATGACCGGTTTTCATACAGGGTGTAAATTATTCATGCTAAAGGTAAAGCTAATCCGTATACACTTTTGACCCAAATACACTTTTCAGAAAAGCACAAAGATGCATCCCATTTTTTGTTTTAACATTGCATGGACTAGCAACGTGTCGTTGGGGTGTGATTAGTACCCAAAGTGCTATTCGAGCCCTATTCAAGATAGGTTTTGAGTGCTTTTGCGCACTAATCATATCACTAAGCTAATTGATGTGCAGTCCACTAGTTTCACTAATTCCATTTCGAGATTGTTTCTTGGATAGTTTTGCAGGTTTTGAGAACTTCAATCACAGTTTAGCTTCTTATTGGTAAGAATGCGTAGAATTCGATGATTTCACCGAGCCGAGTATGATGAAATATCAAGATTCAGTTGAAGAATTGAAGGCAAAGCGATGAATAAGATGTGCAGAGGAGGGATGTGCGAGCAAACAGTAGCAAGGAGCAGTCCCAGATTTTCGCCATGATTGCTAAAATTCTCGTCGATCGCTAAAATCATGCACCAGCAGCCTAAAATCCTCTCAAGCAATCCCAGCTTAAATTGAAATTTTAATAGGCTACGAAATTTTGCTAGCTAGCTTAAATTTCATCGTGCCCAGAAATTTTCCAATTTCATTATCTCACAAAATTCTAGGCTAGCTTAAATTTCGCTAGCTAAATAAATTCACCTGGCACAAATTTCCCATTTTCGCTATCTCTCGTAGAATTTCGTAGATATGGAATTTTCAGTACAGCGAAACATTCTTCATGCTAGCGAAATTTCGTATAGCAAATCTCAAATTTCCTATGTTTTTGGTATACTTGATCCCAAACGACCACGTTTTGATGTATTACCATTTTGACCCCTATGTAATTTCATATTTTAGGTATTTTTGTATTTTCACACTTTGGGTTGGACTATATAAACCCCCACCTCTTTGTAACCCTAGGCAACTTTTCATTTTATAAAGTTTTCTCAAATTTTCATTTGTGATTCTATTTTGCTCTTTTCTCCTTCTTCTCTCAATTTGCCACAACACCCTCAGGATGACAACTCATGGGATGCTTGGCTGCTCCTCAGCCTTGAAGAGGGAGGGTTGCTAAATGGCTAGCTCAATGAATAACTCATGCTTGAATGTTACGGTGTACTGCATTTATGGTTCCTAGCTTTCCAAACTAGGCGAATACATTTCAATGTCTTTTCCTAGCCAACACTTGCCATAAGTTTTTGCGGTTCAAGGTATTCTTTAATGGTAGATGCACTGACATTCTTAGATGTCATTTACGAGCCATAGGAATTAGGTTAAAATGCTAGGGTTTCAAACTGAATGGGACTTTTAAATGCTTAGTACTGTTTAATTAAATAGAGTGGTTCTGTGGTTAGGTTTTATAGCTAAACAAAGATCCTATTGCTTTGACTATATGTCATTTGCCCTAATGTGAGGATATAACCTTGAGGACACTTTAATAGCCCATAAAAGCACGTTTAGTGACCCAAGCCTTTCATATCACTCATTTCACACTTCACTGAAGCCATTACAATAGTCAAAGGAACATACAACCCCCACTGTTTTTAACAAAATCCGAAAATCCAAACAAAAGCCTCACCATTTTCAAACACTGATGCTAATCATCCATGGAATGAAAACCCATCCCCGTGTTCGACCCTAAACCGCTATACGGCAGTAGCTTGACTACGACAGTAGGAGGAACTTAGGAATATAAATTTTGTTGATTCTGCATCACCCTACCGTGGCACGAATCAATGCCATGTATGAAAACTATTTTTTAATACAAAAGATTTTTGTTTTATAAATCATTCCTTTGGACAACCCTCCGATAAGTTCACTGGACAAACTTCTGATCAAGTACGTTGGACAACCCTCTTATCAAGTTCATTGGACAACCCTCCGATATCAACACCTACTGGACAACCCTACGATGTTAAAACACACTGGACAACCCTCTAATGTCAAAACATACTAGACAACCCTCCGTTGTCAAGACATGTTGGACAACCTTCCGATATCAAATTTATTTATTAACCATATCATGCACTCAAACCTGTTTCACGTGATGTCCATGTGCACATGCAATGATGATGCCACTGCATGATGTCTCATGTTACATGCATAATGAAAGCTACATGCAACATTCATAAATCATGCTTCATACCAAGCATCATGTTAATATCTATTACACATACATATATCAACATCAGTTGCACATAATCTGCATGTCATTCAAACAAGCAATCAACACACAAACTGTAATTTTGTTTCATTCTCAAACCCAAAGAACAGCATACACAATTAGCATGTCAATCTATAACCAACCTTGACACACAACTAGGATCATCATACTTAGATCCCATACAGCAATACACGATCGTGGCCCTTAACCCAGCCTGGGAAAATATACGGGGTAATCTTGCAACCTGGGTCCCTAAACTATCAATAGTTTCCAACAAAACTGTTCTTAAACCAACCCACTGCTAGGGCTAAACCCCAAGGCCATTGAATGGCCTTAGACCAAGAATATCCAAAGTAGGAGAGAACCCCTACCTCTTGGAGAGTAGGAAAACTTCACTCCTTGTTCCAAGAATTCTCCCTGCTCGGGCAAACTGTGCACTAGTACCGTTCCTCATCCCTTTCTTTTCTTTATTTATTTTTTCTTCTTCCCTTTTCTTTTTTCCTTATCGAACCGATCGTCTATGTATAACACCATGCAATCCACTTGACACCTAGCATTTTCCATACCATGTATCACCCATGCCAACTTGTCCACCACTATCCTCTCATGCATAATTGCCCCTTGACACTTGGCCTTCATGTGCTAAGTGTTTCTATGTATTACCATGCATGTAAATTTTCATGCCATGTGTCGCCATATTTGTTGCCATTTTCGTCTAAAATACATGAAATTTCGACCTTTCAAATCCAACACTGATTATATCAGATTTCGCGGAGATGAACTCAACGTGCGGTTTAAAATACCTTCCGAGACGAAAGAAATGCGCTTAGAACCCATTGTAACTAGCTCATCGCCACTTTACTCGGTTTTCACTCATCAACTAAACAAGGTCCATTACGGATTCCAAAATCAAATTCCTAATAATGATATGATTCCCATCCTAACCAATTACTCCTTACCGAATTAAATGTACCTAAAAAGATGTCAATGAATGGGAGTGTCCTTAAAGCTCAATAAGAAATATTAATATTGTTTCATGGATCAAAAGGTTTTCAATCACATAAAAAATAAGAGATGTTTTTCATCAAAACTTTTGATTAAAAAATAAGCTATAACATTAAAAAATTTCCATCAAAACATTCTCAAATCCAGTTCAAAACAGTTTCATAACAAATATGATCCAAACAATTTCATATCAAATTTTGATTCAAACACTTTCATATCAAAGTTCAAAATCAAATACATTTCAAATATATTTTTTTCTGGTCATCAAATATCAAATGGTGCCCAACCATGTAGGACTTTTCAAATTGTGCCCAGCCATGTGAGACTTTTAAATGGGTGGCTAGTCGCAAATTGTTCCTTTTAAGGTGGACATAACCAAATACTACTAGTACTAGTAACATCTAACCGAAACCCTTAAAGGATGGGGTTCAAGGCAATTACATTCACCACCAAGTAATGTAAAGGTCAACTATTATTCATGTTGACAAGGGACGAATAGTGTCAACTATAATTCTCGTTGACAGGCCCGAACTAAACCAAAGTCAAATATTTCATTTAAAAGTTCAAGTCACAGAACATCATATCTTCACATTTTCTTTCATAAACAAAACAAATCTCAAAATATTTTCATGCAAAATCTCTATTGGATCAATGGACAATCAAAGGAATAAAAAAAATCAAACTTTTCTTAATTCAAATTACATAAAAGGCAAATAAATATATTTTTCGAAAAAACTATATAGATAATTTTTATGTAAAACATATAAATATTTTCTTTTGCAAAAAGCTTTATTTATATCCCTAATTAAAGAATACTTTAGAATTCAAGAACCTAATCGTAGAGGAATCTTCAAAGAAATATTTCACCCTAGCATAATAAGGAGAACCAACATCACACTTTTTTCATCTAAAATTATAGGTTTGAGAATCCTAACAATGTCATAATGTCAATATTATTAATCCTAATAACATTTTAAACATCCTAACCATTAATAATTGAATTAACGAGTTTCAAAACTTTTATAAAAGTCAAATTCCTTCCAATTATGAATTCAAATATTTATTTATTTGATATGCTTAATTAATTCACATACTCTACTAAAAATAATTATTATCAGTTGAACAGTTTGATGTACCTAGATCGTCCGAATCTCTGGGCCTCGGCAGAGCAACCCGAACCTGCAAAAGGGCGATTCGGCGATAGTGGACCGATTGCCTCTCCAATGACTAAGTTAGCAAAAAATGGAGAAAATGGAGCAGAGAATTAACATAGCTAGAATTTCATACCTCCTCCCCCTCATGGGGGGTCTTCCTGATTTATACACGAACCTCTCCATGATTTTAGGAAAGAAAATATTGTAATTTTAGCGATCAAATCTCTCATTCCTTATCAAGGATTAATTATTCCTTATCAAGGATTAATGTTTTCAATAAGTAGGAGATTTGTGAATAAATATCTTTGAAGTGATTTCCATCTCTCATCTATATCCACAACAAACTGCCATATGCTATGATCCAATCAATCGGGGACTGAAACTTAGATATACCAGTTAAACTTGTGGGAAAGTCATTCCTGCTTTACGCATGTGTTGATTATGCCACAAAAATACCTTACGATAGGAAAGTGTGCTTAGTCGCTATTATCAGATTAGCACCTGTTATGGTGCGTTCAGTAATCTGAATGGTACATCACAAATTTAATCAATTCAATCATAGGAACCAATTTGATCGATCGATCCGATTCGATCTTTAAAACATTATATGTTATAGTATAAAAAATCCAAATGCAATTATTGGGCTTATAAAACCTCATATATATCGAAATTAAGATTTATAAGCTTTTAAAGCAAACCTTAAAAAATAAGCAAAACCCACCTGGATAGTCAATTTGAAAAGTCAAAACTACCATTATGTATTGTACTTTTAGTCACGTCGCTTGTCGGTCAAAACACTTATTAAGCTTTTGAATTTATGCATTTCACAATACTATAAGGATTTTGATATATATATATATATATATATATATATATATATATATATATATATATATATATATATATAAGGTATATATATATATGAAATGTTTAAAACCCAAATTAGAAGGGAAGGGGATGAGGGTTGAGATCCGGTAAGAATAAATTTGTGAAAAAAGAACAAAATATTATCATGTAATATAAATGGATAAGTAAAGAACAATCCTGGCATTGTCTGTGACGAAAACCCAAGGCTTAGCCACAAACCTCCGCTTTATGAAGGAACTCGGGGCATGACCCAGTAAAACACCGCCCACGTAAGAATCCTACCCAGCCAGAGCACACACCCAAGTCTAAATCCAGCCGCCGCGTATAACAAGACAGGAGGGGCCTCAAACTTGTGTGTGCGAAAGGTGCCCAGCCTCTAAGATCCGCACCCCACTCGATGAGAAAGAAGATTCACAGATCATGGCTCCTCCATTATCCTCAAGAGCTTCAACCGATAAGGAAAATGAAACTCCTCACCTAATGGGAAAGATACCATATCACCATCTAACAAGGAAAGTAACCACTATTTCCCTTATACATACCAACCCGTCACGAGGCAGTAAAGCGCCACTACGCCTAAAGATAATTTATTTCTCTTATAGAAAGAAATTGACTTAGCCATTGGAAGGGCGACCGGTACACCCTGTTGATCATCCTTTCCTACGTTACAAATCTTCACTCGATCCGATCCATCACCGCCTAACGGTCCAAGAAGATCCAATTAGTACCTGTGAGAAAAGCACCATCGGCTTAGCTGTCATGGAACGAAAGTTCCTTTACAAGTAAAACTAAATTCTCAATGACTGATGGTATCAATCAAACATGAGCAAGAGTCACGCCAACCCCCAAGCGACAAGACCGCATAACCGATAGCCAAAAGCAAGGATGTAAAGGGTACGCCAGGTGCGCAAGTGCACGACGTATCAAGTAATATAGTGTAATTCAGGTACAGATATCCATCCACTCCGGGAGAAGTGCGTTGTTTACTGAAATTGGCTCATAGTATTATTTCTGACTGAACTCCAATTTCATCTAACTAACACATGTGATTAAAACTAAAGTTAAATTAACTTGTGGAATTACTCTACTTGTAAAGACTAGGGATTTGTCTCCCCCTTCCACTTTCGATGGATTATTATCTAGAGGAGTTAATTTTAGTCTATTAATGATTTCTCGATGACGTGATCGTGCCTACGAGATATCCTTTCTCAAGGTATATCCGCCTATCTCGCCAGTAAGGTTGGGTGCATCTCTACCCCGACCCAATACTCCAAAACGCCTAAATGTTCGAAAATAAGTTTAAGCATTAATCAATTCAATTGAGATAGGGTTAAACAAAACCCTAGAAACCTATCTAGAACATGTTGGAATTGACTGCACCCATAATTCTATAAATCATCAATAGTATATAAGAAAAGAAAGTAAGAAAAAAAATTCAAAACGATTGTCTTCTCCAATGATTCCAATCACCTCTCCCTCCTTTTCCGTGCTCTCTTCCGTACGTTCTTCGATGCCTTCATCATTAGGTTCCATTTTCTTTTTATGATTTTGAGGCAGACATCGCGATGACGTGGCGACGTTGGGTCACTTGTTGACTTTTCTCTGTTGACCAGGCATCGCGATGTTGCGACATCACAACGTTGGAACGTCAAGTAGTCGCACCGCCACGATCGCGGTCGCGCTTTTTCTCGTTTCCTCTTCTTTTCAAATTTAAATTGCCAAAACCACTTCACCCGCACTAAAAATCCAATCAAATATTGGGCTCTAATGCACTTATTTAAATAAAATCAACTACAAACATAAAAGCGGATTTGTGGTATAATATGAGTGTTGAATTCATCACACCTTTAACTTAGCCTCGCTGCTTCAAGCAGAAACCGACTCCAAACTTGATACATAAGAACCCAACATACTAAACTCGACGCCCGATTGTGATGATGCCCATGTCGCTAGAAAAGGATCAAACAATCACTTATAATCTTGCCTTTACTCAATTTTAGAGGATCCATAAGATGTTCGACTTTTGAAGGACTAACCGAACATGATTCAATGGACAAGTGACTAACCTCCTAAGTTTCACAGCCATTATAAGGAGCTATGCATTTGGTACGTGATCCCTAGCGTATAACCTGCCCGACACTCCGAAACTTGAATTCAACTCCACCTATTTGGAAGCGAACTATTAAGAATAAGAACGCACCCTTTTTATTCACTTAACATAAGAACGTCCCGTAAGTTTATGTTCGCTGTTTCCTCAGAATGAGATCACTGGTGGTCTCACCGCTGTTATATGGTATCTGTATTCGGCTTCTTGAACAAATAACTAAACCCAAGGGTCTGTCATGGGAAACTTTCATCCTTTGTCCCATGTAACAAAGGAGGTCAATGGCTCCTAAACCAAATGGGCTCTACAAGAATAGTTTGAGTTCTCGGATCGGTGCTCGGATTCCGATCGGAAGATCCCAATTTATCTGCTTCCTATTTGTTTGTTTTTCTTGCTTTGTTTTTTTTTGGGCCTAAGGCAATCATCTTTTCATGGTAAGTCTACTCACTTTGAGTGTTTTGTGGCCCCCACGGTTTGTTAGACTCAGGTTTGGTTCGGAGCCCAGGCATTAGCCCCAGAGATCATCCGTGTGTGGGTGCGATAAGCTAGTTGAAAATTGGTTTCTTGAATATCCTAAAGGTGATTCACTTTGTTTCCCTACCTATCCAACATGAATTCCCAAGCATCTAATGACCTACGAATCTCTCTGGATTTATACTATGTTTTTCTAAAAATATTTTTGAAGTGGTCCAAAGAGATCTCGAATGAAGATCACGCCTTACAATCTATGAATATAATCATACAATCAAACAAAACCAAACCGAGAACCCTTAAATGAACCGAAACAGTAAAAGGCCATATGATTAGACAGATAACAAATGACACTACGATAATCATCACACAAACCCTAAACAAGACACATATAACTAAGCACAAGACTCAACATACTAAAATAGCAACGCAAAAACAAAAACACAAATATAACCCAAAAATAAAACAAACAAACACCAAAACAACCTAACATCATGAAACTGACACTCTCTCCCCCCTCTCCCAAAAAAAAAAATGTGTGGACATTGTCCCCAATGTCTATGAAACAATGAGAGAGGGTGTAGGAAACTTCCCTAGTGATCGATCGATCACCGGCAGGCGGCGGCGGCTTCGAGGATGGGAGAAGGCCTATCCAAAGGCCACCCTAGGTCGATCGAGGCCAACCAGCCCATACACTCACAACTTCATCCTCATCCAGGCCCGTCATTAATAACATGATCGCTTCCGGGTCGCGTATAATTCTGGTTCGTCACGCCACCTATACTATTTTAATCTGGGTATCCATACCTCATCGTTTCTATGGGCACTCGGCCTTGCTTGCATAGGTCAGAATTATAGCAAGGTGCCTGAATGATCTATCCCTAAGCATGGGAGGATGGCATCCTCTATAACCTCGTCGTTGGACCACCAAAACGCATATACAAATTCTTAGTCGCACAATTACAAAGGACTATTGTCTAATCCCGAAATCGCACTATACAAACTTGTTGAGACAAAAATCTCCTAGAGTGAATCATTTTCACTTGGTTTTGCCGATATATCGTGAAGTGCACAGGTCGACAAGTAATAAAATGGATATATCTTATATCGATCCAGAGATCTCAAGAATTTTAAATCAACTACCCCGACTACTCGTTCGGGTATCATTCGGGACCATGAGAGTTGGGTCCGCTTTAAGAAGTCGGAAATTATACGGCACGAGTAAAATAAATGAACAATCAAATGAACTAGAGAGAAGAATAAAGAATAAAGAATAGTTAAGAAAATAAATGAGACTGAATACCATCTTCAGAGGACACACATCAAGTATACTCTATAGTGAAGTACCACCCCGTATTTAATACTAATAAAACTTCTTTTTGAATATTTCAGTTTTCAAAATCAAGCCCAAGGCGTTTAGCAAAGAAAGTCGGATCTCTCCACACCTACATTTCACATTCATTTTTCCCGATTCTCTCGAAGACAAAGAATGAGATAACTACTTTTAAAAGGGATTTCCTTAACTGCATTTTTCTTTTCGTAATACTTCATACTCCATTTCATGGACTCAAACCCAGCCCTGAAGTTACTCCAGCCAAGCAAGGATATACAACTTCCAGTTACTTTTCCGAAATTAGAATAGATCACCCTCCTTTGATTAGATCCTAAATAACACGGATCGCCCTCACTTATCCGAATCGAGGTGAACTCTTTGCTTGTTTAAATTGATAACCTGCTCAACTCGGTTTCGATTTCAAGTGAGAAGAGGATTTATCCAGTAAACTTCATAAAGTTCAATAGATCTCAATAGCAAAGCTATTAATATACCTTCAAAGAAATGTTCATAACTCAGAATGTCTTCTCCAGGTCACCGAGGACCTTGAAATCGTGAGAAATGAACAAATCTAAATGTGCATAAGAAACCGATATTTAGATCCGTAAAATATTAAACTAAAAAACCGTATAAATCTATAAACCTAAATTCACAAGATGCCGAAACGATCACAGAAAGATAATTGACTATAGCATTCACTTAATGGAAGTCGTGGGTCTCAAATTAACACCACACTACGCCTTTCCTCCTCGATCAGCGAGAACGACTCCAATCAGGAAAACCGGAAAATTCAATTCCGCAAATTTGTCTAGATCTCAAATTATCCTGTAGGTAATTTGAATAGAATTGATTATTGTATCTCAGCTCTTCGTCGAAAAGTATAACATCCAATTTTAAAAGAAAACGAAACTAGAACCATAAATCTAATCTATTCTCTAACTATCAACATTGAAGAAAAGAAAAGAAATTAAAGAAAACTAAAAGGAAAATAAAGAAAATTAGTCTTCAGCTACCCAGACCTCTCGTCTGTGTCGCCGCCAAGTCGCTTCATCCGCAGTCGCTTATTTATAGGGTTTTCGCCAAATTTCAATTCCAATGCATTACGCCGCGTGGGATTTCAAAGTGAACTGGCCCAAGTTACTATTCAAGTCGTGACCTCAACTCCCTTGTCGTGACATCATCCATGTCGCGACATCGATCTCACGTCGCGACGTCAACTTAAGTCTCAGCAGCCTTCAACTGAGGTCTTCTGATGTCGCGACATCGATCCCTTGTCAAGATCACTTTTATGCCTTTGTGCTCTAATGGTCTTTTCGATGTCGCGACATCGATATCTTGTCGCGACATCATCTCAAGTCTCTCGTATTTCAACCTGACGTCTATGATGTCGCTACCCCACCCTTGTCGCGACATCGCCTTGTGTTCTTAGAGGCTTCACCGGGTTAGCTTTCGGTGTCGACTTCAGCTCCTTCGCTTACAAATGTTCCTTCATAACTCGCCTTCATCCTTCCAAAAAACCCGCTATAGCCTGGGGTTAGCGATTCTCTCATACCGCGACCTCCATCCCGAGTCGCGTATTATCAACCCTGTCGCGACACCACGATGCTTTCGTCGCGACATCATTCCTCGCTTCGGTTAACTCACCGCTATCCGTGATTCTCGCCGCGAATTTCGCTTGCTTATTTCCTTTACTTATCCCATGTCATGTAATTTCATAATCTGACTGTAAGACCAAAACCTACTAATGAATCACTCATTTGTTTCCATTCCGCCTGTACCACTTCAGATTTTTATTCCACCATTTGCTGCATTTTTCCACGCATTTTCTTTCTTTTTATACTCCCAGAATAAATAAATTTAGTGAGTTTCTTCATATTTCGCATCTTAATTGTTCCTTTTACATTAAAATCAAACAAAATGGGACTAAAATAATAGATGACTTTAAGCTCATCAAACTCCCAAACTTAAAATTTTGCTTGTCCTCAAGCAAAGAAAAGAAAGAATTGTTTTGTCCTCAAACAACAGGACATTTTTCCTCGTCTGCTTTGCGCTTTTATCCTTCCACTCTTTTAATCTGGAATTAAAAATATCACTGTTATTTCAAAATTCAGTTTAAAATGCAAGAACAGAGCATGGTATACTTCTATTACAAAATCTCCTGATAAACTAATGTATGTAAACAGTTTATTATTTAAGCCTTGTTTGTGTGTGTGTGTGCGCAGTGTCACAATCCTTCTCAATTTTGTATTAGATTTAGTCAATCTTCGGGAGTTTTTCAAACTATTTATTAAAGTCCCATATGCTTGTTTTTCATATTGACTTCACTAATGTAGGTGATTCCAACCTTCAAAATCAATCAGTCTTTTGTGCTTGTAATGTCAGGTCAAAAGGTAGGATGAATGGAATTTTAGGCTGAGATTACCCAAACTCTTTCTTTCTCTCCTCAACCGCTATTTCTTTGTAATTCCTTTTAAAAACTCCCCAAACTTCATGTTCGGGGATACCACCTTGATTTTCTTCTTTTCAAAGCTGTATGCCTCACCCTCTCTCAGACTCCAACCCGGGAAATTTTCCTTCTTATCACCATTCAAGAATTAGGATATGTTTGGTTCCTTTTAGGCTTTCTAACACTCTTAGCGAACTTTGGGTTAGTAGCCTCCCATACCAGATGGTATATTAGGGTACTAGGTGCTGAAAACACCCCTAAGAACTTACCTTGTTCAAGAGAGTTAGCCACAAGACAAAACCTATTCCCTAAGCTTTCTTTTCTTTACTTTCCTACTTTAGATCTTTCTTCTTCACCTTTTCCTCGTATATCTTCGCTTCTTCAAAATTATAATTTCAAACTTATCTCTCTTTCTCCTACTTGAGTTCTGGTCATCATAGGTTCTTTAATGAAGATTAGTGATAAAGGGTGGCTTGGGATTTTCACTGGCTTATTTCAAAGATATGGAATATCTTGGCTCAAATTCGGGGACTAAGGTGTATGCATAAGCATATATATAATGGTGGCTAGAATAGTTCAAACTGTTCAAGAATGGCCTCTATCATGTCTTGTCGGCTGTTTCACCTAGGATTTCGCCTCAATCAATATTCAAACAAGTTCTAGGACCATGGATTATAATTCCTGAATTCCCAGAAAATTTTCCTAAATTCAGTCAAAGTTTCAAAGGTGTTGTTGACCGAGGTGTATTATTTCCTTCAAGACTTGCCTTCATTCACTCTCTGTTTACATTAGTTTAACCAAGTATTTTGTTACATCAGTAATAACCAATTTCTCAATTTTTCCACCTAAACTGAATCTGAACATCACAATAAATACTCTTAATTCCAACTTATTCATGCCTCATTCTTTTCGTGATAAACTGAAATGTAACAAGTATTATTTTGATTCTAACAGAAAATAATCCAGCACGTAAAACAAAAATTCAAACATCATGATTCTAAATCAATTTGTAAGTCAACAAATTTTATTCAAATATCAAAAAGATTTCGATATTGTACAAACTGTTTCATTTACAAACATTTTTGTAACTAAGTTCAAGAAAAACTCTCTATTTCCTGCTCGAAAATCCTATATCTTCGGTTTGCAAATTCTCGCCTAAAATTTGTCTACTCAGACCTTGAGCCTCCAGAGCGGATTCGACTGCTAACAAGGTCGTCAAAACTGGGTCGTTTCTTTTTTTTTCTTGCTTTATTGATGGATTCTAACTAATCCATATTCTCCTATCAACCGCCTTCTGATGACACCACGCTTTATGGAACAAAGAATGAATTGGTTTGTTTTCGACTTCCATTCATTCCATAAAAACAAGGATTGCCATCCTCGACTCTTTCTACTCCCATCCTCCCTTCTTCATTCTTTCTCGCTTGTTTCCTCTTCCTTATTCCCATCCTTTATGAGTCAAGGCTCTCAAAGAACAAGGTCATTTATTATTTCCTTCAATTTTTTTTTATGGGAAGATGAAATGAGATTCTCAATTTATGCCCCTTTCTTATATTTCAACTACGATTTTCGCTTTTCATGGAGAATTTTGATCGTTGAATTTTCATGAAGATGAAATGAATTTCTTAACTCTCCTCCGATTATGCTCTCAAAACAGAGAATTTTCCCACTATTCGACTAGATCAAGAGGATAATTCTTGTTTCTGATTTATGACTATTTATCTTCAAATTAGAAAATGGGCAATTCAGAGTTCATGATGCTGAATAGATTTCAGACATCATGTTCGGTCGCGACATCTTTGCTTATACATTAACTTATTTCCGAGTCATTAAGTCACTTGCTTCCGCGCCGAAGTCACTTCTACTTCAGATTTCTATGTTGTGACTTGAAAATTTTAATCTTATGATGTGGAATGTTCTTTTTCCTTCTTATATTTCCCCCGCTATGACTAAATTTCATCATTCCTCGACTGCATCCAACATTCTTGGTGACCCCTATCAAACGTAATGCTAGGTCCTAAAACAAACAATCCAATTACAAAGAAGATCAAATTATTCAATTTCGCTCAAAACCGCTACCACTAATTTATTTTTTATCATAAGAATTTGATAATTTACAGGTTCATATTCAATAGTTAAACAATCAACACCACATAAATTCCCTGCATTTGCAATCATGCTATATCAAATATAAAAACTTAAATAATTATTTCAAATCAATCGTAAGTAAAATAGTTATGAGAAAAGAATGAGAAACCCCTTTGATTCCATTCATGTTATGTCGCCTATCCCAAATGTGAATTCGTAGATTCTTCTTTGTAAATCATCATTCTTTCCACAATGTCGCTTCATTTTAGTTTCTAGTTGAATTTTCTTTATTCACCCATCAAATAATGCATCCACTCGCCTCTACGGTCGACACCTGTTCAAATTTCATCTCCTTCCACTCTCTTCAGCTCTGCCATTTCTATCTGAGGATTCAAAAGATGGTCTCATGTCGCATCTAGCAAACTCATCCCCAAAGAAGAGGCACCCTCATCTTCCCTAACTTGATAGTAGGAATCATCCTTTGTTTAGAAATGAAAATGGGGAAGAAATCGCTAAATAAGCCTTCATTAGCTCTTCTTCCCTATGTGTTAACAGATCCATATGTTAGTGAGTTAAACCATATTTCTACATCTTTAAAGAGAACTAGAACACCAATTTTGATAACTTTTGCCTTACACCATTCAATTTGATCAGATTGACTATTCTAAGATACTGCACTAAATGTTCGGGATCTTTCATGGGATACCCTATGAATTGGTTCACTAACTGCGATCAGCCGGATCGTTTTTCCAAAATCACTCATGTATCTATTGGCCGCTGCTCTACCGCTAAATATATATCTCTTGATGAATGATTTTGAAGTCCTCCGTATCGCTACTGAGGCCTTCTAACCGGCTTCTATGTGCTTCATTCTGATCCCGTCTTCATCCGCCATGGTCGAAGCCTTCGCTCTCTTTATCTTCCCTAAGTCGCGAAGTGTTTTCTAATCTTAATCAGCCACCGATCATTTTCTCGCCTTTATGCATCAAAGTTTTTCTCAAAGCAAAACACACTCCCATTAATAGTGGATTAGTAAAAACAAATAAATATATTCAATGTGGTTCATTGTAAAGCTGCTGGTCAAAATGAACCACCGCTTGAAAACTATTTCGTTTTCTTAAACGTCCAAATTTAGTATTTCTTCTTCATCCGAGTATCGATCTATCAAATTCCTTCGATCCCCGAAACGGCGCCCATAAAACTTGCTGACCGACCAAACGCATATACAAATTTAGTTGCACAATTACTAAAGGACTATTGTCTAATCCCTGAATCGCACTATAAAACTTGTTTGAGACTAAAATTTCCTAGAGTTAATCATTTTCAATTTTGGTTTGCCGCATATACCAAGTGCAATGTGCCGACAAGTAATAAAATGGATATAAGTCCAGATATCGATCCCACAGAGATCTCAAGAATTTTAAATCAACTACCCTAACTACTCAAGCTCCGTACTATTTGGACCATAAAGTGATATTGGGGTCCAGCTTAAGAAGCTGGAAATTATACTAGCAATTCCAGTAAAATAAATGAACAAATCAAATGAACTGAATATAAAGAATAAAGAATAAAGAATAGTTAAGAAACAATGGACATTGAATAATTATCTTCGTGAGGACACATCAAGTATACCGTCAGTGAAGTACCACCTCGTGAAGCACACCGATAAAACTTCTCGAATATTTCAGTTTTAAAATCATTCTACGCGAAGAAAGTCGATCTCTCCACACTCCACATTTCATTATCTAATTTTTCCGATTCTCTCAAGACAGGAATGAGATAACTACTTTTAAAAGGGATTTCCAATTTGGGTATTTTTCGCACATACCCATTTCAGCGGATCGTAAACCTTAGCTCCCAAGTTACTCCACAAGCAAGGATATACAACTTCCAGTTACTCTTTCCTCGAAATTGTAATAGATCACTCCTCCTTGATTAGATCTCAGCTAACACGGATTGCCTACTTATCCCGAATTGAGGTGAACTTCTTGTCATTTAAATTGATAACTGCTCAACTCGTTTCGATTTCAAGTGAGAAGAGGATTTATCCAAGTAAACTTACAAAGCTCAATAGATCTCTAATAGCAAGTTAATATACCTTCAAAGAAATGTTCATAACTCGTGAATGTCTTCCGTGTCACCAGAGGACCCCTGAAATCAGAGAAATGAAACAAATCTTAAACGGCATAAGAAACTCCGATATCGCATCCAAAACATTAAACCTAAAACCGTATAAATCTACAAACCGAAATTCACAAGATGTCGGAAACGACTACAGAAAGATAATTTTCACTATAGTATTCACTTAATGGAAGTCGGTTCTAAATTCATCGAATTACACACTACGCCTTTCCTCGATCATGAGAGAACGATCGCAATTGGGAAATCGGAAAATTCACCTGCAATTTGTCCGGATCTCAACACCGTGTAGTAATTAATATAATCGATTATTGCATTCACCTTCCGTCGAAAGTATAACATCCACCTTAAAGAAAACGAAAAACTAGAACCATAAATCTAATATATTCTCTAACTATCAACATTGGAAGAAAAGAAAGAACAGAAAGAAAACTAAAAGGAAAATAAAGAAAATGAGCTCTTCGCCTACCTGCACCTCCCTGGTCTGCGGTCGCTGCCGCTTCATCCGGTAGCCGCTATTTATGTGGTTTCGCCCTAATTCCAATGCATTCTGCTGTGGATTTCAAAGTGAACTGCCTAAGTTACCGCTCAAGTCACACCAATCCCTTTGTCGCTGACATAATCCATGTCGACATCGATCTCATCGCCGCCGATACATCAACTTACGCCTCGCGAAATTCTTCAACTGATAGTCGCTCATGTCGCGACACCGATCCCTTTGTCGCGACATCACTTTATGCCTTTGCAGGTTTCAATTGGTCTCTCCTGATGTCGCGACATCGATATCTTGTCGCTACATCAGCTCAAGTCTTCGCGTTCTCTCTCAATCGATTGCCATGATGTCGCGAATTTCAATCTCTTGTCGCACATCGCCTATGCGTTCTGGGGAGGCTTCACTGTTGCTTGCCGACTTCACCCTTGTCGCCACAACAGACTCGTTAACTCGCCATCCCCAAACCTGCCAGCTTCGCGCCCTTCTTTGTCAGCACCTCCATCCCGAGTCGCGACATCAACCCTTGTCGCGACATCACGACATTGCCGCGACATCATCTCTTTAGTCTTCCGTTAATCCTCACCGCTTATCTCAGGATTCATGTCGCAACCGCTTGCTTATTTCCTTCACTTATCCCGATGTCGCGACTCGTGACCGGACTGCAAGACCAAACTGCATCACGAATCAATCATTTGTTTCATTCCTACCCAGCCACTTTTGCATTTTTTATTCCACCATTTATCGTGATTTTTCCACGCATTTTCTTCTTTCTTTTATACTCCCGCAAATAACAAATTTGGTGAGTTTCTTCATATTTCTGCATCTTAATTGTTCCTTTTTACATTAAAATCAAATAGAAAAATGGACTAAAAATAGATGACTTTTAAGCTCATCACCTGCCCCACATCCCGGTTCCTGGATGATGACATAATTAAGCAGGGCACATTTAGCCATCACTTCACACACATTTGTCGTCGAAATGAGACATGATGTGATGAAGTGATGCCATACCTTGGGGATGTAGGCCAAATGTTTGGCCTTGAAGTGCACCGCTTTCCCTTCACTATTAATCTTCCATTGACCTTCCTGCTAGTCACCTCCTACGACTGTGAGGTAGTCTCGGCTTCGGGCACGGAGCCCATCAAAGGCTTTCGAGGGAACTGGTCAAGGTTATACACGGTTGATAGACTGCGGGGTATCAAGTTCACCAACACTACAGACCAACCTCAATGCATGGGCGACGAGATTGGCGTAGAATTCTTGCACCACACTTGTGGCAGCTGGTGTAGGGGGTTAGCACAGTGCCCTCCATCCCTTGCTCGCAGAATCGCTCGCAAAGAAGTCAGCCGTGGTGGCGAAACCCTTCCTTAATTAACCCATCAATTTTGAAATTAGACCAACTGCGTCGCATCCTCATTGGCCAAACTTGTCATGGTCAGAACGGGCGCGTGGTCTTAACTAGCCCGACCTTCTCGCACATCTTGTCATTACTTACATCGTGTGTCTCGTAATCTCCTAACCACCACGGAATGGCTCAAATGAAGCCACCCAAGCTCACTGAGGCAATTAGTCAAACACCTAGTGCATAATGGGATTGAGAGCTGTGTGATTCTACTAGAGGACTTCCAATAGCCCTAAACACTCCTAAGGTCCCTTCCTAACCCTAACAAGACCCAAAGAACAAGACAGATTGGCTCCAACGGAAGGAATCTAAACCTCTGTGGACCCGTAAATGGCCGAGATTAGGACACTAAACCAGGTTGTTCAATGGGAGACGGAGGCTCTAGAGATGGGTGTAATGTTGTGGGAGTGTTCTAGGGCTGGTTGGGACAAATGGAGATAGGTGCGCTGGGCAATCAGAGGAGCTAAGGATTGGGGAGCTCAAACCAGGGTCGCAGAAGGAAGAATACTGTCATTGTAGCATAAAATAGAGGCAACGCCCCGACGCTCGGGCTCAACAGCCGACGCCCGCAGGGTTATTAGCTAACGCTGAGACCTACGTCGCGACATTCTAAAAGGGTAATATCACAACATCGCTGACGCTCCAAAGCGGAAGCACCGACATTGCGACGTCAAGCAACATCGCGATGTTACGCAGGGGGGTCCAAAAGAAGATAGTTTGAACACGCGAGACGCTGGGGATCCAAACGCCGCAACGCGACATAGGCTTGATTTTTTATAGTCCTTCAACTGCATATTGGGATCGCCGTGATAGTCAACGACGACGTTGAGAGACAACGCCGCATACATAAAGTGGGTGTAGCGTGACAAAATCTTTTAAAAAAATTTGCTTAAGTTTGAGAGAACCCCCTGGATGAAATTCTGACCCCTTCGCACTTGGAATGAGCTTCTCGAGCTATCTCCCCGCTTCCATTGCTCTCTCGGGTCCTGAAACAAACAATCAAAATAAAGTCCTGATTACGGAAAGAGACGGAAAAACTATGTTAAAAGCTAAAAACACGCAAAGTTAAACTACGAAAAGAAAGATTTAAAAAATCTTAGGTTGCCTCCCAAGTAGCGCTTTGTTTAATGTAGTTAGCTCGACTCCCTTAATCTCAATGTCTCTAGTTCCCTATTTCTTTTACGACCGTAAGGTGGGTACTACTGGCCCTACTGTATGCTTATCGAATGTGTGATGTTTGTTCGTATGGAATCACCCCCAAGTATGGCTTTACCACGCGTGTTAACTTAAGGTCCCTTTCTCTAGGTATAATTTTGCCCCCTCCATATGGGAAAAACTGGTCACCGAGGAATGGTCCCGACCATCGTGACTTTAGCCATGAAAAGTGGTAAGTCGGGAATTGGAATAGGAGGGACTCGCTTCAATTCACTCAACTCTTTCATACGATATGGCTCTACTGTACTGCTTTCATTTTCCTCTTATATATTCGAGCATTCTTGTAAGCCTCATTGTGGAATTCATCTAATTCACTAAGCTGTAGCATTCGCTTCTCTCTTGCTATTTTGCTGTCTATGTTCAACATGCGAGTGGCCTAGTATGCTCTACGCTTCAAATTTGCACCAAGTGTGGGCATGCCTCCATAAACTATCAACGCGACATACTCACTGGTGTTTTAAATGCTATCATGTATGTCATAGTGTATTCTCAATCTTCTTCGAATCCTTCCCTGTAAGATAATTGCTTTCCAATGGGTTTTATCTCTTGGTTCGACACCTTGCTTCTCGCCCATTTGCCCGTGGATGGTATATGGTTGGCGCGGTGCCGCACTATATTTTTTTGCAAGACTCCTACAACCATCTATTACAGAATAAGTACCACCATCCGCGATCGTTGCCTCGTGGAGTGTCGAACCTGTGGTAAATATGTGGTTTGATGAACTGGCTACCACACTAGCGCTATTATGTGTGTTTGGTATTGTTTGAACATTAGCAGAAGCAATCTATCGCAAGCAAGATGTACAAGTTACTAACGAGGAGGAAATGGGCCAATGAACCATCCCCCACAAATCAAATAACTAATTTCTAGAATTGTGCCTATGTGGTCTTATCCTTTTAGAAATGCTCCCTATTCTTTGGCATTTTTCGTAGGTGATACAAACCGTGAGCATCTCAATAAGCTTAGGCCAAGAGAAACCCGATCAAGTACCTTTTGCCGTTGTCCTTCGTCTCCCCAAAATGTGCCCCCACATGGTAAAGTGTGGTATCAGTTTAATAATGACCATTTCATCTTCGTACACACGCTCTTATCACTTGGCTAAGACAAGGTCAGGAGTAGAATAGGTTCCTCTCAGCAGTAGTGTTTCAAATGTGCAAAGAACCTTTCATTGCTCGTAGCCTAAACTCCTGAGAAATCACCTCACTAAATAATTCATATAGTCGATAAAACCATGGAACCGCTTTGTATTTTCGGGACATAAGAGCCGTCTATCCGGAAATCATTCACATGGATCTCTCATCTCTTGTCCCTTCTAACTCGTGACGTGATGGTCCGCGACTCAGGTTCTCTATTCCCTTCGCTTTAATCTCTAAGTCAAATTTCAGAACAAGAGTACCCACCATATTAGTCTTGGCTTTCAGATCCTTTTACCCTTACGGCTGAGGCTCATGGTGCACTATTACCTTAGTCAGGCTAACCCAACAGGGCCTAAATTTGTCAAAGGCAAAACAATGGTCACGATCCTTTCGGTGGCATAGGCATCATTCAAGGTCCCTAGCATAGTATAACCTGAAGATTTTCTTTCATCCTAATATTCACCGTGATAGTCACTTGCATCACACATTGGGCTCAATGGGAGGTCCCAAATCTTGGTACACTACAATAGGGGTCGATACCAATTTATCTTTTCACACTGAAAATGTTTCATGACACTACTCATCAAACTCAAATGGTGTCCTCACCAAGAATGAGAATAAATCACTTTTGCAATCCGAGAAAAGTCTTTATGAAACGCCTATAAAAATCTACAGGGCTCCAAAGCTTCAGTGCTATTGTTGATGATGGTGGGAGGCATTTCATTATCAATTTTTCCTTTGTCTACCTCTATTCCTCTGTAGAAATCCGTGCCCAAGTACTATGCCTTCAGATCATATAAATGACACTTTCCCCAATTGGCTAATAAGATTTGGCTCTGCACCAATCAACACCGATCTCAAGTTTTCTTAGGTAATTGTCAAAGGAGTCCCTGTCAAGAAAAGCCTAATCCATTAACACTAATTGTCTTTCAAACGAGACTAGAATATGGCCATCATACAGTCAGGAATGTGCCTTCAGTGCATCAGACAGCTAAGGGCATCCGCCTGAATGCAAAGGTACCGTAGGGGCATGTGAATGTCGTCTTCTCCTGATCTTCAGGGGCTATAGCAATTTGAGTGTAGCCGGAATACCCATCTAAAAAACAATAGTATTCATGTCCTACTAGTCTATCCAACATCTGATCTAGAAATGGCAATGGAAAATGGTCTTTTCGAGTAGCCTTATTTAGTTTCCTCAAAATAATAATAAACATCTACCAGGACTATTCTAGAAGGCAAGAATGTATTATTCTCTGTTTATCAACACACTCCCTTTAGCACCACCAGACTTGGATCACCTATGCAATCAGCCAAAAATAGGAGAAACAACCTTAAGATTCCAGCCAATTTTTAGTACTTCTCACGGACTACTCCTTTCATAGTCGATCTAGTCTCCTCTCGTGTTTCCACCAAGTCTTATGACCATCTTTCAGCAAAATTCATGCATGCACATAGAAGTGCTTGAATCCCTTTTAAATCCCCAAATGAGACCATCCTAAGCGTGATCCTTGCACTTCAGCACCCCCACAGCTTATCTTCCTCTATTGTCGCGTGGACGCTAAAGAATCACTGTACGGGGTGGAGGCATTCCCAAGATACATACCTCAAATGGCTAGGTAGTGTCTTTTACCCCATCTTGGGTGGCTGTCTGAATGATGCACTGAATGTTTGAGTATTTTTCTCCTGTGAGGGTTCATAATATTTCCTTCTATTAGGTTCAAATGAATCCATCCATTTTTATATACCCTCACTCTCTTCTCCCAATTTTTCCTCGAATCACTCAGACTAAGCTAGCTCCAAAAGGTCATGAGTATCACTTGCCAGACACTGCAGCCCTACCATTCTACTATGAAGCACATATCACTTTCACTGTGTCTTACAAATACGTAATTCACATTAAACTTCTGACTCATCTTCCCATACCTCACTCAACTCTCCCTCCGTACGTCAACTTTTCATCGCCTTCAAGCATTATGAATGGTCAACAATATTATAAAAGAACTTTGTCTTCTTCCATCTCTAATACAATGAAATCCGCTAGGGAAGTATGAACTGTTGACCTTTACTAATCGCCTTCTATCAACCCTGGATGCTTTTATGACCCGTCTAACCTGAGGTGACTATGGTCAAGTAGCTTCACCAATCCCCAAAAGGTCAAATACGGATAAGGGCATGATATTAATACTAGCCCTGTCACACACAAAGCTCTCAAAGATGGTATGCTCGATGGTGAAGGGGATATAAACCGCCCGGTCATTTAGCTTTGTGGGCAGCCTCTTAAAGATGGCACTAAGTATTCTTCACGAGATAATCGCCTTAATTCGACAATCTTCTCTTTCTTCTTCGACAAGATGTACTTCATAAATTTGACATAATCGGGCATTTGTTCCAAACCATCGCGAAACGGACGTTGATGCAGCGTTTTTAAACACTTCCATAAATCGAATCGCTTGTCCGTATTATTCTTCTTTAGGCGCTGGGTAGAGCACGGGAATCAAGCAGGGTTCAATCATGAATCGATCGACTTTCGCTTCAGTTTCTTCTCCCACAAACTTTTCTCGGGTCGTCTTTCTCGTCTTATCATTTGACTCCGCATGGATGACTTCTCAGCTTTCTACTCCCTATCAATTGTGGTTGCCTGGTATTGCTAATTTCCTCTACCACTTCAACGGGATCAGCTTATATATCTATTCCCCTCTCATTCCTGCCCACTATGAGTCAGCTGCAAGGAACCCCACGCTTCATAATAGATTGGCCATTTAGCCCATTTGTACACCTTAAATTCTCAATTGTGCTGCTTGGATTGTTCAATCAGCTATGCTGCACATTCGCATTCGCCTTTGTCTCATTTATAAAGGTGGTGCGAGGTAAGACATTGCCCATGAACGTTAAGTCAAGCTTTTTCTCGAGTGATTACTCACTCGGGGTGGTGGCATGTTGTTATGATTGTTCCTCCATCCATAACCACGGTTGTTGACTCACCGCACTTGGCCACGCGGTCGGTTGATAGTTGTTGCTATCACCCGGCCACTCTTCTTTGTGGCGATTGGTCGGCCTGGAAGCAAATCTTGGCATGCTCCTCTTTGTTTGTTGTATCTAATTGACATTTTATCTTGTTGTGTTGTCCTCCACACAATTCACATAACTCCTATAATTTGGTTTAAATGGCATTGGCATTTTCTTTGCTAGTAAAATGCATTTAGTAGGCTGCGTGACATGAGTTACCAGTGCTTGAAGTTTCCAGTTCTAGAGAGAGCTACTTCTCTCTAGATTTCCGTCGTTCGGACGTCGGTTAAGCCGGGCAAAGTAAAGCTGTTACATGCGACGAGCTACGCTGATGGACACCGATTTTGTGGAGTTTCGACAACCCAAGAGGTAGGGATCGTTTCCTACTTTGTTTATTATTTGGCTAAAAGTCATTTTATGGATGGCGATTTGTTGAGGCCTGAAAGGCCGCGTTATTAGTCTCAAAACCTTTGAACCGAGTGAAGAAATCCCTAATTGTGTGGCGTGAGCGGTGCGGCCAGTTTCATTGTTCCGTGTTAATGTGTGTGATTTTCTGTGTTTTGGGTGATTCAAAATGAATTACTTGATTTGTTAATTAGCCCCTATATGAGCTAATTTTGGTGTTATTGATGTGAATTTAATAACATGAATTGTGTGAATTAATTATGCTAATGTATACATGTTTTATATATTGTACGGGATTCCCACATTTGGAATTGGCATATGCATTCCCATATGCACTAGAAGGCACCTAAAATATTAGGAGTGCATGCATGATATGAAAAAGAAAATAACAGGAAAATGTTTGTGAAAGGAATTTCGACGGAAGATTTTCGGAGAATTATCTTGAAGATTCTCAACAATTCACGTCGGAGGGGCCCATGAATTGTTTCAGAAGGTTATCCAACAGTTCACCTCGGAGGGTAGTCCAATATGTTTACCGAATCTCGGTAGTAATTTTTTGAGAACAAAAAAGCTTTTGTTCATTTGGTTTAGGCATGTGTGAGGGAGTCGGTGAGGACTCGAGACATGGGATTGGGCATGTAGACATTCAAGTAGGATCATGTATTTACTTGAGTGTGATTGTTTGCCATAGCATGTGCGCTGGGTGGGGAGCAACCCCGTGAAATTATCACTGCGGGCATTGCTCACCTGTCGAGATCACTGGCTGAGTGCGGGGTGTACAGAGGATGGCCAGCTCACTAGGGCGCATTTTAGAAGAAAGTCGGGTTGTGGCTTCGGTATTCATTTTGTAGAACATGTATTAAAACTTTAAATTTTGATATATGTTTTGGTTAAGAGTATTGTAATAACTCTTGAACTATTGGTATATAGTTGATGTAATTTTGTGAGTATTGATGCATGGGCCTAAGTGGCCATTTTTACTTGCACATGAACCCGGTGTGGTCATTATTAATTGTTGGAACAGGTTTTGTACCTTGGGTAGAGCTCCTCGTACAAGGAGACTGCGCCGATTACGTGAGTGTTGTCGGGTTGCAGGCATCCCGCAGTGTCTAGCAGGAGTTGACAGGTTGTCAACGGACCCTTGGGAAATGGGGTGTCACACAAGTAGAAATTATTTGGAAGAACAAAACATTACGAAGGACACAAGATGAAGATAAAATGAATTTCATTTCAATGTGGAGTCAATTACTCTCTTATCAGGATGTGATGGAATTTGATCGAAGGTGGAGATTGTTACAATATGTCTCAAATTCCTATTTAGTATTAATTAAATTTTTTAAATAATATTTTAGAGGATAATTTCTATTTTTTTTTTATCAGCTTTTCTTATAGAAAAAGCAAAGATTGAGGAATATCCCTATAAATATTTTGGGTCATGAAAGGAAAAATTTTTGAGAGATAATTTGCATGCAGAGATGTAGGGGTTTGAGAGATTTGGAGTTTTATGATATTGTGGGCATTCTAGGGTTTTGTGATTTTTCTAGTCGTCACAATACTTTGATACTCCAATCTTATTCTCTGTGTTTTCAAGAATAGTGAAAATATTCACTCTCATCCGTGTATGTAGACATAATTAGTTGAACCACATTAAAACCTCTCGTGGATTTTCTAATTATTTCTTCATCTTTGTGTTCATGAATTCATATTCTCGTCCACCAAAGCTTTCGCGATTCGTAAAAAATGGTATCGGAGCTTCAAGTTGATGGTATTTAGAAGAACAAAGATTATGAAGAACACAAGATGAAGATAAAAGGAATTTTAGTTCAAGATGGAGTCGATTACTTTCTTATCAAGATGTGATGCAATTTGATCCAAGGTGGAGATTGTTATAATATGTCTTAAATTCCTATTCAATATTAATTCTTTTTTGTAAATAATATTTTATAGAATAATTCCTATTTGTTATATTAGACTTTATTATAGAATAAGGAAATCTTTTAGGACTATCCCTATAACTATTCTTGGTCACGAAAGGAAAAAGTTATGAAAGATATTTGGTGTGCAGAGATGTAAGGGTTCGAGAGATTGAGAGTTTTATAAGGTATTTTCTGGTATTGCGGGCATTATATGGTTTTGTGATTTTTCCCAGTCGTTGCAATACTTTATACTCCAATCATGTTCTCTGTGTTTACAAGAACAGTGGAAATATTCTCTCTCATCCGTGGATGTAGGCATAATTGGCAGAACCACGTGAAAACCTCTCGTGCATTTTTATGATGATTTCTTCATCTTTGTGTTCATGAATTCATATTCTCATCCACCAAAGCTTCTGTGATTCATAAAAAATGGTATCAAAGCTTCAGTGTAACACCCTAAAACCTAGGGGTCCCGTTGACCAACCGTCAACCTGCGGAATATCTAAGGGCATCAGGTAGTTCGATACCACAACTTGGAGTCCCATTTACTGGAATCCAATCACAAGTAAATAGTGACCGCGCCGGGTCCACTTATCACATTTATATACATACATACATGACTATATTAGCAATAGTCCTATAAGAATTTAATTACAATTCTTTATACAACAATACATGTTATAACTAGTTTGTTCCAAGCATTTTTACAAAAACGATTACAAAGCCACAAATCTGCTTTCTTCAACCTTACGCCCTAGATGCGAGCCGTCCCTCGAAGTATATCCAACAACTGAAATGTTTCCCATATAGGGTGAGCCACGCCTAAGAGAGAATATTTCCTACAAAGGCTACTCCCCGCCTAAGTGAACATGCAATGGTCATGTTACACATTCACATTCACATTCAAAGTAAAAACATCCACTTTCTACTATGGAATCTTACATGTCATACCATGAAATGAGATGCGACTCAATCATGCCCCATGTCCTGAGTCCTTACCAACTCCCACCACACAATGCCGAAGCCGATGCGTGATAAAATCCATCATTTCTGGATTACATCCAATGATCATTTTACAAAACAAATTCATTTGTTTTCAAACCAAAGGCTTTTTGGATGTTATACCTTGATGATCATTTATATATATAAAAACCATGTGTCTTTTGTGGGTAGCAAACTTCCGAGGTCCCACCACAGGCTCCGTACGCCTTCCAACATTTTCACGGGCTTTCACCATTGGGGATCATGTTTAACCACAACTAATTGGTTTTTCACCTAAGGGGGTGTTTATCCGTGCTTGCTATTACCCGACACATATTTTCTTTTACTGTTTCATATAACCGTGCAGCCCTGTTAGACGTCGTCCAACTGTATCAGGCTCACCCAATCAAACACCACACACAATGTTGATTATAACCATGCACTCACACCCATTCAATGCGATGACCCCGTGCACATGCAATGCAATGCGCCATTGCATGTTATAACATGCCACATATATGATGAATGTTAAATGGACAGTTTAATTCATGCATACATCCTGCATCTTGGACAATTATAACACATTCTTATAATTCCAAACATCATTTCTTCAATGTTCATATAATAGCACACATATATTAACATTCAATACAATAGCACACAAGCATGTTATCACCAAGCCAAGCAACAACCAAGGTTGAAAATTTCCGATATATCGACAAAAATATTGCCAACATATCGGATATTGGTACCCATCGACACGATATCGGCAATCGATAATCGTTTGAGGGAAAAATCAGCAAAAAAATCGGAAAAATCGGTGATATATCACCGAAATATCGGTCCCATACCGATATTTAGGTCGATATTTCGGCACTGAGGGACACACGCGCGTGGGATCTTTTTGTTTCAATTTATCATCGATTTATCTCCGATATATCTAATATATCGGGATATATCGGCGATATATTCGATATATCGGCAATAAATCGGTAACTTGTGTGGGTGAGATTCATCACCAGCCAGAAGATCAACGATGCAGATTTCACCGATTTTCAGCGACTGGATTTGGTGATCGTGACCATGTTGAATGTTCTTTGATCCCGACGACCAGTTTCACCGATTTAAATGCCATCCAACGTCGATTTTTATCGGCGAATTTAAATCTTGACTTGATCCAACGGCTATGGATTGATCCCGACGGTTTGAAGAAGATCTAACGGCCAAATTTTCACCAATATTAAATCCAACAGTTAGAATTAAATTTTAAATATATTTTGCCCATCCTATAGATTATTTGACCCAAAAAAAATTTATAAATAACTCTAAAAATCCTCCATTTTATCACAGAACTCCTACTCGCTCATCGATCTTCATTTCACTCAATTTTTTTCTTTGTGATATATCTCCAAAAAGGTGGAAATTTGTTTAAGGGTTCAGTTTCAAATTTCAACAAGGTTAATTAAGGTATGTACTTAGGACTAAATTTCTTTCAAATTGACATTATTGTATTTATGCTTTGTGTACTTAATAGTTTTACATTTATGTTTTGTATTTATGTTAATTATATATCAATTTATTTTATAATTTCATATTATATTATAAATTTAATAAAATAGAAATATATATTTGTTTGTGTAAGACCCGAGAAATTCTAATTTCTGGAAAAATGGCAAAATCGTAATTTCGATTACAAAGTTGTTAATTCGGTTAAAAATCGGTAATTTATTTATTCTCTAGATCTCGGATGACAAAGCGGATTTCGTTAGGTGTCTCGTGAAATCTAGTTAGCCGCGTAGAATTTCGTCTAATTAGAACGGTCAAAATTTACCGCGTTTTAGAGGCATCGCGTTCGGTCTTGTAAAGCGATTACCGATCTTGACGAAAGTCACATATAACGTAATACTCATGGCCATAAGTGGTATGAGTGAAATAATGAAAATGGGCCCGGCTGGGAATGAGTCTTTGAATCTCAAAAGCGGGAAAAAGGGACAAAGTGGCATTATAAAGATTGATTTAAGTCACAGAAAGACAAAACATGCTACAGTGCTCATCTCCTCAAATTCAAAAGAAGCAAAAACGTGGGGGAGCAGAATTTTTGATGCAGTAGCCGAAATGGAGGTTTTTGTAGAGAGAGAAGGTCTGACTTCTCTCTAGAAATACGGGCGATCCGACCGTCGGCAGTCTTCGGGACAAGAAGGGAAGGTACGCTGCCTTGAAGAGAGACCGCGTGGAGTGCAGTTTAGGGTTTTTCTCAAACTCACGAGAGTAGGGGTTTCTCCTACTTGGGTTTTATCCCTCTTTAAGTACTTTCTGATGTTTGGTCGATTGGCCGTTGGGGGCCGTTTGATCGGTCCCGACAGAGCAAATTAATATGGAATTTTGAAATCAAATGGTGCGGCCGTGGCCCGTACGACGCTTGGGCGTGAAATGGGCTATGGTGTATGTTAAATCATGTAGTGATTGAAATTGGGACGAATGGCCGTGAAATGCGGGTTCTGAGGTGAAGCCCCGATGAGTGTGAATTTTTAGAATAGTATAGGGTTTCACTATTCGGCTTGATGTTCTCAGCTATATTTTTGTGAAAAATATGTGTGTTTGATGGGAGTGATTTAAACTAAATTGCTCAAGAGTGTTTGATCGATAGCCAGTGAGTTAATTTTTGATGTATGAAATGAGAATTTACATGACATGATTGTGTGAGTGATTGTTTGTAAATATATGCATGTTTATATATTTGCATGTGATTGAAATTGTATTGGGAGATTGGCATGCATGCATTCCATATGCTGCTTAGGAAACGCCACCCAGGGTATAGGAGTGGGAGTGCATGAGATGAGTCTAGAAAATGGTTAGGAGGGTTGTCTAAAAATATTAATTATCGGACGTAGTCCAAATTAAAAATATGGTCGTCGAGACGACGATTATTCATCGGTGGTCCCACGAGCAAATAATATATCAATCGTCGGAGACGGCCCGATTGATATATATATACGTCGGAGGTTGTCTTCTTTGTGGCGCCCACCTGGCAGGGTGTCCAGTTGACTTCTTGGTCAGCCAGTCAATCTGAGTCTCTCTTCATGAGACCAGTACTGTGCGAAATGACGGTGGGCTTTACATATCCCTGCTCATAAAATGTGTTACATACAAAAATGATTTATTGCTAATTGTATTTAATTACAATTTATATATTGAGTCTCTTGCCCAAATTTTACAAAAACAGAAAAATGCAAGATATGGCCAGCTTGGCCATTTCTTGCCGCCTCTAAAAAAAAGAGCCCACGGATCGTCCCACATCCCCAGTCGTCTTCGGTACCTGAAAAAGGGGGTCCCACGACGGGGTGACAATGCCCGATGGTGGAATTTCCTACTTAGGTTGCTCTAACCTAAGGAGTGCGATGCAATGGCACGCAAGCATCAACACATGCTAATATATCACTCGTACATATATTAACAAAATTAATTTCCATTCATCATGTTATTCGATTTTATAACAATAACTATAAGCCTTACCCAGCTCACATGAAATTTAGGCATGACTGGCGGTCCATCTTGAAGCGCCACAAATCACACAAACATGTTTATTTTCTCATGGTAACACGGCACCACCTGAAATCAAGCGAGCAATTCAGGTGGACTGTCGAACTCGATCGAGTTTATTCGGTCGGTCAAATCTTTTGGAGCGAAATGCCATGACCATCTGAGGGCCTCGACAAATTCACAATCCATTACAAGGCCTTAAACAAAAGTAAAAACGAAGTAGGAGAGAAAAACCTACCTTCGGGTTTGTTGAAACTCCCAGCTAAGTACCCATTGGTCATACTTAGTGAGGGCAACTTTGCTTCTTGTCTCGTCGGAGCTCGCCGGTCCGATCGCCGGAAATTCTAGAGAGAAGGTAGAGCCTCTCTCTCTAAAAACCCTCTCTTTCTCTATCTCTCTTTCTCGGTTGGTCTCTCCCTCTCTCTTCCCCTCTCCCAAACTGATTTGAATTCGGGTTGGTGAGAATAGTCTATCAATGCCACGTGTCAAATTCCTATTGGTTGAGAGGATTACCTTTATCCTCTTATCCCGACCACTTAGAATTTCCTCTAATGGCATGATGCCATGTGTCACAAGTGAGCCCCACTTGGGCTCAATGTTTGACTCTCCCATAGCTTGACACGTGGCGCCTCTTGGGCCCTCATAAGTGTCAGTGTCCTTTGCCTCTACGTGCCTAGGAAGCGTGAAATTAGACTTTCTCGGATTCGACGAAATTGACGTCGTAGCTAGATTTCAGCAGGCGATTCGACGGTGAAATTAAAGTTTTGTCATCAGAATCTAGAAAAATTGGGATTTTGACCCGAAATTACCATTTATCATTCCTTAGAAATCTAGATTTCAGGGGTCTCACTAAAAACAATAATTCTCATACGAGGCTTAGGCGAGTGTGAGGGAGTCGGTGAGGACTGAGGATCTGAGTTGGTGTGTAGACATTGATAGGATCATTGCTTAAATGTATGTTTATTTTGGAACATTGCCTTTGCGCTTAGGTGGAGAGTGGCCCACTTAGGGCGGTCCACTACAGAGCATTAGCTCCTGCGTTGAGGATATTATTTTACGGAATGCAGGGGAGCGTGCGAGGGACGGCTCGTCCCAGGGTTGAGGTAGAAAGAAAGTCGGGTTGTGGCTTTGGTTGATGATATATACATGTATTGAAATATGCAATTTTTAATATATGTATTGTATAAATGAAAATATTGTAACTCTTGTAACTATTTGGTATATAGTTGGATTCATAGTTAGTATGTATTATGAGTATCGTTTGTGGGCCCAAGTGTTTGTATTACTCATGTGATTGGATATATTGGATATATTGTGATTTTGAGAACGGGTATATGCGGGTTTGTGTTGGGTAGAGCTCCGTCTGAGAGACTTCTGCGGGTCTTATTGAATGTGGGTCTGCAGATATTCCACAGTATTCCATGTGGTGTGGTGGTCAACGGTTGAGTTTTAGGCGTCATAGTTTAATTAAATATCATATAATACTATAGTTTTTATATAGTATAATAAATTTAATAATGACTTCTTTAAAATAACTATATATTAGTTTTTATTCATGAATTATAAATTTAATAAAATAAAAATATATATTAGTTTAAGGTAAATATCATATAATACTATAGTTTATACCAGAATAATAAATTTAATATTGTGACTTCTTTAAAATAATTATATATTAGTATTTTTATATAATTTCATATTGAATTATAAATTTAATAAAATAGAAATATATATTAGTTTAAGGTAATATCATATACTACTATAGTTTTATAGTATAATAAATTTAATAATGACTTCTTTAAAATAACTATATATTAGTTTTTTTAAATTTCCCATTAGATTATACATTAGTAAATAAATATATATTAGTTTAGGTAATATCATAATACTATCTTTTTATATAGTATAATAAATTTAATATTAATGACCTCTTTAAAATAACTATATATTAGTTTTTTTATAATTTCACGATGGGTATAAATTTAATAAATAGAAAATATATATTAGTTTAAGGTAAATATCATATATCTTATAGTTTTTATATAGTATAATAAATTTAATATTAATGACTTTCTTTAAATTAACTATATATTAGTTTTTATAATTTCCATTAGATTATAAATTTAATAAATTAGAAATATATATTAGTTTAAGGTAAATATCATATAATAATATAGTTTTCTATAGTATAATAAATTTAATATTGACCTCTTTAAAAATAACTATATATTAGTTTTTATAATTTCACATTGAATTATAAATTTAATAAAATAAGAAATATATATTAGTTTAAAGTAAATATCTTATAATACTATAGTTTTATATAGTATAATAAATTTACTATTAATGACTTCTTTAAATAACTATATATTGAATTTTTTTATTATTATTTCATATTAAGATTATAAATTTCATAAAATAAAAATATATATTAGTTTAAGGTAAATATATATAATACTATATTTTTATATAGTATAATAAATTTATATTAATGACTTCTTTAAAATAACTATATATTGGATTTTTATAATTTTCATATTAGATTATAAATTTAATAAAATAAGAAATATATATTGGATTTAAGGTAAATATCATATAATACTATATTTTTATATAGTATAATACATTTAATATTAATGACTTATTTAAAAAACTATATATTAGTATTTTATATAATTTAACATTAGATTATAAATTTAATAAAAAATAGAAATATATATTAGTTTAAGGTAAATATCATATAATACTATATAGTTTTATTTAGTATAATAAATTTAATATTAATGACTTCTTTAAAAAATAACTATATATTAGTTTTTATAATGTCACATTAAATTATAAATTTAATAAAATAGAAGTATATATTGGTTAGGTAAATATCATATAATACTATATTACATATAGTATAATAAAAATCGTTTAATCAGACTATTCGCATGTGATTAAAGGATTTAAAATATCTGAGAGCGAGCGAAATATCACAAAATTCTCAGAATAGATGCCAGCGTATTGCCGAATGATGACATCAAATGAGGAGCTTGCTCAACTCATGATGATGACAGCTGAGAAATGATAGATCAAATTGAAGATAAATAAGCCAAGGCAAAATACATAAGAAAAATCTTAGAACAACAAAATACAAAACCAAAACCTCGACTAAATTTATCAACTTCTTATCAAATGAAAGATATATTTTAATACTACAAGAAGCAAGAACCAGCAACACTGCAAGACCTGCAGGAAGAAGTAAAACAAATAAAAATTCAAATTGATGAACTAAAACTTTTTACTCAAAACATAGGAGATAGACTAACAAGTCTGAAAATCATAAAGAAGATTTGCTTAGGTGAAGCAAATGAAGAATTAGAAACTTTGTACATAGTATGACTATAGTACAAAAACAAAAAGATGGTATACAAAATAACTTTAAAATCAAACTTTGATTACGGTCGGCTTTCATTGCCTTGATTGATTCGAGGAGGCGATTTAAATTGTATACGAGAAGGATTAATTCCCTCTTGTATATTTTGTAAAAACTTCTCCAAGGCTGTCGCTTGACTATTAATGATCCTTTGAAGGTTCAATACAAAAATACCACAAGGTCATATTTGTAAAATGTGTTGTATTAAAACTTCCTTTTACTAGTAAAAAAATATAAACCATCAAATTGTTTTAGGAACTCCTTCCTGTGACTTTATCCTTTTCAAATAGATAATCAAGGATTAAGAACAAGATATAACAATCAAGATATTCTTTTTGAATTTATAAGAGCAATAGAAGTTAAAGAAATAAATCAGGTACAAGATTTTATTTCTTTACTTCAGCAAAAACAAAAACATTTTAAATTCCTTAAAAAAGAAATACAATATAAAAAAACTGAAGAAAATCTAAAGTCAAAACAAATTCAAGAAAGAATAAAAAACATACAAAAACAAATAGAAAAAACTCTTTGTTCTTCATACCATCTTTTTGGAATAGAAAACGACATATGGTCTCGTTACCATATGAAAAAAGATTTTAATGAAAAAGTCCAAGAATCTCTAAGAGAAAGATATTATGGAACAATTCCATATGAAGATCTTTCTTATGGAGATCTTATAAGTGAAGTCAAAAATGAAGGTCTTAAATTGTGTACTCAACTTAAACTTCAATCCCAAATTAAAAAGGACCTAAAAGCTTCTAAAAAAGATTTAGGTTCTTTTTGTGCTCAATATGGCATATTAATGCCAACTCCGCCCTCTCAAATATTTAAAAAACAAAAACCTTATAGGGAAACTACTTATAAAAAATTCAAAAACAAACACTTTACTAAAAAGTTTAAACCTCACAAATCTAGTGAGCCCAAACAAAATAAAAAACATAAAAAAGATGTAAGATGTTTCAAATGTGGCAAGAAAGGTCATATTGCCCCAAATTGTAAAAATAAAGTTAATATTTTATCAGATAATGAAGAAGAATATTATTCTAAGAATAATATTTCATCTTCTGAAACTGATAAATCTCAAACAAATTCTGAAAAAGAAATAGAAAAAATAGAAAATTGTTTATGTCAAGTAAACATGATAACTGCTGAACAAGAACTATTAATAGAAATGGTATCAGAGCCAAGTTCTTGCAAATTTCTTGATTAAATTTGTATTTATACTCTTTCAAAATAATTGTGATTCTCACAGTTAGTGTTGGTCGTGAGTGTCGGATTTGATCGTAAGTAAAGTACGTGGATGGGTAAGTGAGGATCGGTGGTGGTCCCTCAGGTGTTAGAATCCCAGTGCGTAGAAAGGGTAGAAATGTCAAATTACATCAAAAAATGTGTGAGTACTAGTTCAGAAATGCTAGTTCATCGAGTTGATAGACATCTTAGACAAATACGAAAATACCCGACAATTTGAAAACAAATTATCTGTTTCTATTAATTGAAACAGTACATCAAAAAATTGAAATGCCAAAAACAAAACATAAAGAACTATACAAAATGAACTTTTGAATTCCAAAAGATTATAGGAATAAAAGAATTTCGGAAAATATTCATTCGATAGAGATGCAAAGAAGCAGAAACTGATGAACTTCTGAATCTTAAGGATCTGAAACTGACTACAAAGAAAGTTCAAAGAATTCTACATATAGGAGCCATTGAGTAGCGGCGAACCAAATTAACCGGACTGGTTGGACGAAACCTATATGTATATGTCTTCTTGATGCGAAGACATAATCAATTTAAAGATTCCACTGTTAGAGGTTGTGCAGCAATACATCCTTTGGACCGGTGTATTTTACTTGTTATCCAAACCTAGAGTTAGACTGTAGGAATGATAAGAGCATTCATAAAGCCTTAACTCTAAACATTCAAACTCAAAACTATGATATGGATCTTAGATCTAAGAACATACTTATAGTATACAGAGTATACTATAAGTAGACTTCGTTATTAATCAAATTGCTGCTTTTGATATTTCTCCAGATCGGAAGGCATTAATTTGGCAAGCCCAGTAGAGAGAAAAATTCTCTGATCATAATTCCAAGAAGCCTATTCTTGGGAATGTTAACTCAATCTAAGTAATGGGTTTGACAGCTCTTAGCCCCAAAAACCAATTGAACAACCAAAACTTCTATCCATAATAGAAGATAGCCAAGGTAATGTTCAAATAAATTTTGAACCTAGACAAGAGAATTTAACAAAAATTTGCTTACCAAACAAAAGAATCTGGTTTTTGCTCTGGGTTAACTGAGTAAATCACATATCGGTCTGCGTGAGATTTCCATCAAAGATTTTCCAAAATGACAAGTATTTCATTTCAAACGAAATACTTAAAACCCGTAAATTCTACGAGTTTATTCTTGTAGATACGGAGTCTGTTCAAATCTCGCATGCAAAAACACGGGTAATGACGTGCATAGTCAAAAATCTGAGAAATTCTGAGAAAGTTTTAAATGAAAGGATTGGGATCAAAATCCTTTACTCATAGATACTTTCCGATACCATTTCTTGCAGGACCTTTCGTTTTGACTTCACTTATAAGATCTCCATAAGAAAGATCTTCATATGGAATTGTTCCATAATATCTTTCTCTTAGAGATTCTTGGACTTTTTCATTAAGGGCTTTTGGAAGTCCATATAAAAACCTTTCTTTCCCAAAAAAAATACACAGCATCAGTCACGGTCGTAAGTTTTGCTAGGGCACATCATGATACCATTTGAAATCACTAAAGCGTTCTGCATTTTTAAATTTTGTAGAATTTCGGTATTTAGTTCTGAAAACAATTTGGATTTCTGAAAATGTTTTGTATAGTATGAACAAGTTTAAGAACATCATCTTTTCTCCTTCTTCATTTATCTTATTCATAACAAAAATCTTTCTTGTTCAGTGAAAGAATTTTCCCACAATATCGTAGGTGCGATGAAACCTGTTAAAAGTAATGAAGCGACATTATGATCATCGCGCTTTCTATCGAATAAGCGATTGTTGCCATTGCATTTGGCGAAGAATATTGAATTTTATGTTCGAAAAGACCATACATGTTTAAGTATATCTCAGTTATTATAACTGTTTTGTTTTGTTTCTCTTTCTTCAAATTGTAAATCTGGAGGAGTTGGTCTTTGATAAAAGTTTTTTGATCTTTGATGCCAAAATTTTTAACTTGTTTATTTGATCTTCTTCTTTATCAGATAAATTTTGTATAAGTGTTTTAAGCAGTTCTGTTCCCGATCATAAAAATTTGATCTTTTGAGGAAGAAGGATCTTTTATTCCTATTGAATTTAATTTTTGAGTTAAAATTTTTATCAATTCTTCACTATTTTTATTTCCTCCTAATTTTAGAGGTTTTATTGGTTTGAGCAAAGGATTTTCAGTTGTTTTATTTTTCTCTTCTTTTTCTGTTTTATAATTATTAGTGAACGATTTGCCTTCAATTCTATTTAATTGAGAGGAAATTGTTCCTAACAATTGATTTGTAAAATTATTTTGTTGCTGAATTCCTTTGATATCTTTTAATTTTGTTCTCTATTTTAAATGTAATTTAATTTATATGCTTAAAGGTGACTATAATTTCTATCCCTGAGCTTTGATTTTATTTTCTTCAAGGGGATGAGTTACGATACTATCTTCTTTTGATAGTATTTGACTTTATTCTTTGGGTTATATTTATTTTGCAAAAGGATATTTTATTTGATTATTTGCAGCATAAATATCAAAATATGTGAACATTGGAATATTGATTTCCATTGTTTCCATAGTTTGATACCATTGATTTCTAAACTTTTCTCTTATTTCTTTTGATAATTTTGAGAAAAACCATTTGCTTTTTTCTATATGTTCTTGAGATTTTGCTTCATTTCTTAAATATTCTTTATCTATTTCAAACACATTCTCAGTTGTCATCATCATGAGTTGAGCAGACTCCTCATTTGATGTCATCATTTGAGAATATGTTGGAGACCTATTCGGAGAATTTTGTATATTTGGTTCAGTTATTGTATATTTTAAATCTGGAATTGTAGAGGAATAGTCTACTTCTTCTAGATTTAAGTTGGACTGAACATTTGATCTTCTAGGAGTTCTAATTTCTAAAAAGGAATTAGAAGATCTTGAAGAATATGATCTTGTTAAATTCTCTTGTCTAGGTTCAAAATTTATTTGAACATTTCCTTGGCCATCTTCTATTATGGATAGAAGTTTTGGTTGTTCAATTGGTTTTGGGGCTAAGAGTTGTTTAAAATTCCATTCCTTAGATTGAGTTAAACATTCCCAAGGAATAGGTTTTGGAATTATGATTGTAGAATTTTTCTCATTTGCTTGCCAAATTAATGTTTGATCTTGGAAGACAAGAGCGATTTGGATTAACAGCGAAAGAAGTCGTTACTTTATGGTATACTACGTATACTATGAGTATGTTCTTAGATCTATGATCCATATCCATGGTTTTGAGTTTGAATGTTTGGGGGATTGGGCTTTATGAATATGTATCATTCATAGGTCTAACTCTATGTTTGGATAGCAGTAAAATACCAGGTCGGATGTATTTTCTTGCATTAACTGAGGAATCTTTAAATTGATTATGTCTTGCATCGAAGACATATACATATGGGTTTTGTCTGACCTAGTGCAGTTAAGGGTTGTGCTACTTGAATAGCTCCCCATATGTAAGAATTTTGAACTTTCTTTTGTAGTTGTTACAGATCCTTAAGATCCCAGAAGTTGATAGTTGTTTCAGATCTATTGTGTGAAACCCGAAAATCATGATTTTGGATCGAGGTAGATAGTAAATTCGGTGAAAATCAGGATTTTCTGATCTCGGTGTGAAGCGGACTTCTCAGTTGAAAGCAGTCTCATGGTAGCTACTGCGGTGGTCGGGATTTGCAGCTTTTGAGGCGTGGGGTGTCGGATGACAAATGGCAAGGTTAGGGGATGCCGCGTAGCACCACAAGAATGTGACACTTGGCGAAGCCATGTGATTACCTGAGAATGGCTCTGATTAGCCATGTGTGGAAATGAATCCCATGGCTCACATGAAGCCATGTGGTTGATGATGTCAAAAAAAGAGAATAAAGAAATAAAGGGATAAATATGGAAAATTGATGGCCACATGAGACTTGAGGAAGGAGGAGGAAATTGCCTCCTTTGACAATCTGATGATAATGATTGAGGGAAGAAAATGGCAAGGAAGAGAAAATGAAAAAGAAAGTGAAAGAGGGTAGAGATGAGAAATGAGAAAAAGGAAAGAAAAGCAAAAAGGAAGGAAAAGGAAGGAAAAAAAAAGGGAAACGAAAAGAATTAGTAGAGAAAAGGGAGGAAAAGAAAGGAGGAAAGGAAAGGAAGAGGATTTTCAGGGTTTCGGAGCGATTAGACGTTCGACAGGTTAAAGTCTTAAAAGTTAATGCTTGTGTGAGAGGGATACAGTGTGGACACTAAAAAGTCCGAGAGGTAGGATATTTCCCTACTCGGTTTACTTTTAGCCTAAAGGCTTTATAATGGTAGGGGTTGCTTGTGGGAGGCCATGAGAGGTTAGGTAAATTAGTTAGAACCTTGGGATCCCAGGGTATGGATTCATGGCCGGTTGCACCGGATGTGGAGTTAGAGTTTTAAGCAGCCCGAAAGTTTAGGTGTTGTGTGGTTTGTTGTTGTGAAAATAATATTTAGGCAAGTATTGGTTCATGTTTGTGAAGGGACGATTGAAGTCTTGCGATAGTCAGGCTTGAGACTGTAGTTATGTGTTATGGCTTGCTTGAATAACATGCGGTGTGTTGAAATGTGATGTTGGTGCATGCTATTTGATGTATTAACATGGTTTGCTTGGAGGTAGATTATATGTAAAGTATAATTGTCCATGAATTGTGTAAATGTTTCATGCAGGTGCTCATTCATGCATGTAACATGGGGAAAATACTGTGGCATCATACATTCTGATGCACGGTCACATCGCGTCGAGTGGTGTGGAGTGCGAGGTAAGGTTTATTCAGGCATTGGTGAATGGAGTCGTGAACTCGGGGAAAAAATGGGACAAAAGTCCAAGGTAGGAATTCACGAGTGTGTAAATAATCAAATGATAAATTACATGTTTTGGGAGAAGCGAGTTAGGGTAGATCACTTTTACGATTAGTGCTTTCAGTGCAATTTTGAACCACATGTTAGATAGGTTTTAATTGCACGATCGTAATCATGTCATATATCGGTGAAGTGTTCATGTTATCTTAGTAACACTTGTGCCATTTGGAGCATGTTTGGTTGTTTTGTGGTATTTATGCACTTCTAGGCTTGACCTCAATGCAAGCCGGTCAAATCATGGTCGGAAATTTAGTCTCGACCAGCCAGCCAGCCAATCAATGGAAAAACAAAGAAAAAGTGGAGGAAATGAGGTCGCCGAGTTGAAGACGGGACGAGAGGCATGCGGGAACGACAAAGCGAATTTCGCAGCCTGTTATAATCAATTAGCAATCTGGCGAATTTATGCTGATTATAAGCAGGTTAGCAATCACAAGCACAAATTGCGGTCGGTAGCTTGACTTACCTTGTGCGGAGTTGCGAGGAATTAAACTCTCACTGACAATTTCACTAGCTTGAAATTTGGCTAGCTAGAAATTCTGACCTTTATAGATCGCTAAACACTGTGAGTCGCTAGACCATTTGCATTCGCTAAACATAGGTCGCTAATTAGCGAAATTCTCCCTATGTGAAAATTTACGAACCTCGTCATCTTGTGTAATTAATGCAATAGCCTTCCAAACTTGGTTTATTGCAATTGTCCTATAACTTAGCCTAGTTATTAGGGTTTTGGTAATTTCATGTATGAGGAGAATTTATATAAGCCCCTCTTGTTTTGTAACCGAGGTGGAGAATTGGAGGAACAATTTGGGAGAAGATATTTTTGTAAGTTTTTATTTTTGTAAATAAATTTTTATTTTTAAGTTTTGCTTTTATTTTCTCTCTTCTCTCTCTTCTTTCTCTCTTATTTCTTTCTTTAAAACAAACACACCTCTTGAGGATGATTTCAGAGATGCTTGGCTAAACCTCCTTCCTTTGAAGAAAGGAAGGAAAGGCTAGCTTAGTGGTGAGTTAAGCATGTTGTCCTCTTGTACTAAAAGTCACGGGTAGTGTATTTATGGCCCTTATTTTCAAAGAATTAGTTGCATAACATGGGATGTTATTGTCTTAGCCAATACTCTCCATGCTTTAGATCCGATTAACGATGACGGTGCGTACAGCTCTTTAAATGGTCCTTACTTGCCTGCGAGGTAGCATTTATGTTAGGGTTCTTCAAATTAGGGTTAAATAACATTGACTTTTTATTGTTTTGTAATACTCTCCATCTTTTAGGGTTCAGTGCTCGGGTGAAGAGATGCCTTTGTGATTCTTTAGATGTGGTCTTTACTAGCCTCGGCGATACTCTCCATACTTTAGGGTTCGATTCTTTCGGGTGAGAGATGTATTTGTGATTCTTTAGATGGTCTTTACTAGCCTTAGAAAAATGATAAGGAATGTTAGGGTTTTTAAAAAGGGCCTGCTTGCATCTGTGTTGACTCACATAGGAGGATAAAACACTTTGAAGGACATGTGTTTGCCCTAGCTTGTCAGGATGGTGACTCTTCAAAATTTATTTCTTCACTTTAAATTTCAGTTTTACCATTTCAGTTTGCAATTTCCGGTTCGGCATTCTGACTTTGACCTAGAGTAAAAGTCCAAATAAGCCTTACCTTCATTACCCTAATGCGAGACCATTTTTAGGAAAACCCATCCGTGTTCAGGCCTGACCACTATCTATGATAGCTTGACTACGGCGTGGAGAAACTAGGTATATGTGTTGATTGACTCGACTGCGTGGCACGAATCAAAATGGCTGAATGTGGGGATGGTGCCCAAACTACTTATGGTAAGTTGAAGAGTACTGATCCACATCACAAGTGAAGGTAACAACACACCTCTTTTGTATCTCGATTAAAGGGGCTGAAGTTTCACTTGTCGTGCTTTGCAACGGTCGGCTTGATTTTTCATTGATGGTTTATTGTTGTTAGTTAATTTTAATCTTTTTGCAGGTTGTTTGTTGCTCTTTGTTGTCTCTTTAATTGTGTAACAACTGTGTATGCAACAGTGGGATAGAACACATCGGAGTAGGTGTATAGAGATAAGTACCTGACTTGACCTAGCTAGTGAAGTTAGTGTGCAATGATACCATGGATCCCATACACGAGGAGCAACAAAGTCGGCAGGAACCTATGAATCAATGCATATAGAACCATGAGGGATCACGTCACCCTCACAGAGTTAGTGCCCCATCTGTATCATCCCTCTGTGAAGATGTACTTGATGAGGCCATATTTGGTACCTCTACTCCCCATATCATGGTATGGAAAATGAAAATCCCATACGCTCATATTAGAGGATTTTGAGGAGGTTTGCACTACCTTGAGGAAGGTATGATGGACATGGATTTCTTTGAAGCTAAGGCATTTCCATTGACTCTTGGGAACTGAGGCAGGTATGGCTCAAATTCATTGAGGCTAGAACCATAAGAAATTGAAGAATTTGGCTACTTGGTAATTCTTGAAAAAGTTCTTCGGTGCTCATAAGACTAATAATTTGAAAAGGCAAGTATACCTTTGCGGCTCGAGGATGGTGAGAGGTTTTACGGTGTTGGGAGAGATTTATGAAACCATCGGTCATGCCCACATCATGGGTTTTGACACATGGATGTTGGTGAACCACTATATGGTGGTATGTCTCTGCCGTGAGACATTTGTTAGAAACCGTATTATTGGAGGAGATTTCCTAGCAAACATCTTTTTGATGAAGCCATGGTTTTTTAAGTGCGTGGTGAAACTTCTAGAGGTTGGGATGAGCTTAACCTAAGAAACTGATGAGGATGGAGACCACCGGTCAACAAGCAGGAGGATGTATGCTGCCTTTGCACGAAGAAATAGAGATGAGGGCTAGGATTTCAGCCTAGCTAGGAAAGTGGATGAGCTTGAGGCAAAACGGCTCGAAGGTGCATGCGGTGTGTGACAACGCTGACCTAATCCTGCACCAAATTTCCAATCCACTAGCACCCGATAGAAACGGTGTTCCATGACCCTGCATTGAAGGATTTGATGTCGAGAATCGTGAAACAGCATAAGGACAATACAAGCACTGACAATCCAATGCTCCATATGGTATTACCTACAATTCCAATTGGAGGGGAATCATCTAATCTTGAGACCCAACCCCTCTTATGTACCCCGGTGCTAAGCCTCAATTTAGTTTCCCCTCACGGTCCTGACAACCACCATCCTCTTCTCCCGGTGAAACAAGCCATATTGAATTTGGTAAGGTGGTGGCGACTTTGTTCGAGCAAAAGATGTGTGGCCCAGCTGAAAATTGTCTTGTAGAGAACACATTAGACAAAAATTTGATAACCTACAGTATTCAATTACAAACATTAACAGAAGTTGCTAGAGGGACAAGAAAGGGAGGTTTCCAGCATCACCAAAACGGAGTTCAAATCTAAAAGGAATTCATGAGGTAGGATCATCTAACAATTCGAATGGATGAGGTTCGAGGGCCGTATCCTGCGAGAAGTGGAAAGAGGGTTGATCAGCTGTAAAAACCTGTTGAAGAGACACAGGCAGGAGAAGAATTGGCTTCAGCATATCCTCCTAGAGAAGGAAGATTCAATGAAATAAGTATACCCACGACACACCCCTTCCGGTGGCGGGCGTGGAGCCAACTCCTGAATCGGCCAGTTACCTAACATTTAGAAACTCTGAAAGCGAAGCGTATTGCTTGCTAAAGCCTCCTGTAAAATTTTCTTTTTCTAAACTTATGATTTTATAAAATTTCGGCATAACATTGCATATGGGACCCCGTGTCCCCAATCCTGTATACATTCAATTTGCTTGTATCCAAAATATGAGCCAACATGCCAACACATTCTCATAAAACTACTCTATGTACATACATATGTTCCATTATACAAGTTCAAAGTATTTTTCTTACCTGTGTGTGAGTACGACAACGATATAAATGTCGGAGAATCTTGTCTGCTCGGCGTCTTGCGTACTTATTACTGGAAAATAGTTTTAAAATACAAATAATGAGCTAAGCGAGCTCGAGTGAGTGTATCTTTTATAAGCGTTTTGCTAGAAGACATCTCAAAAATGTAAAGCTCTCTTTACAATTATTTTCAGAAGCTTTCTTTGCTTTTCCAAGTTTCTAAAACTTTTATTTGCTTGCTTGCTTTTGTGCCTTGCTTTTAAAAGTTTCTAAAACTTTTCTTTACTGTTTGCTTGCTTTGCTTTTCTTTAAACTTATAAAACTCTTATTGTTTGCTTACCTTAGAAGGTTATAAAACTTCTCGAGAATTTCTTTGCTATTTCTTTATCTTTGTTTGAAAAGTTGCCAAAACCTTTCACAAACCTTTTGCTTTAAGTTTCTCCAAAGCTTTTCATAAGCAGGAGCACAGGCTCAGCAGCATTCTTTGAAAATAAACGGGGGCACAGGCTCCCAGCAGGTTCTTTAAAATCACGGGGCTGGGCTCGGCCGATCGTTTGAAATCTGGCGGAGCAACCGGCCAGTTTAGCTTGCAAAACTCTCAGGAAGCCTGGGCGACGGGGATAATGGTTGATTTTCAAGCGTATATTTCGTAAAACATCAACGGCTGGAGGCACATTTTTGCTAACGGCCCTTGCAGGCGAACACGAGGCTTTGGCGGCAGTGTGTAGATTGGAGGACACGTGTCGCATCACACTTTCATTGAATATGGTGGAATTGACCTGGGTCGCCATCGCCCATATGTAGTTAGAGCTCATAACATATATCTCCTGTGCGTTACGGTCTCTTTAAATGCATGATGTATGTCCTGCGTTTGCAGGCCGAACCGCTAAATCATGTATGAGATCTGGCACCTGGCAGTCTTGCGATACGGAATACTGACAGGTTTCTTTGCTTAGAAGCCCAAGGAGAGGCACATTTTTACAAACTTTCTTTACTTGCTTGCTTGCTTTTGAAAAATGGTTTTGCTGAAACCATTTACTTGCTAACGAAAATGGTTTTAATTATTCAAAACCATTTGCCTTGCTGCTTAAATTATGGTTTCTGATTTAAAACCAATGCTTCACTTTTCAAAAATGGTTTAACTCAAAACCATTTTTGCTTTCTTCATTGCTTCTTGAAAATGGTTGCATTCGAAACCTTGAAATACCGGTGTAAACAATTTATAATAATAATAATAATACCTTGGTATTTGGGAAAATGGTTTGAGGAACCTCGCTCTTTGCTTGTGAAACGAGGCGCGAGTTCACAACTTTCCGTCTTTGCTTTAGCCTACACACTTGATGTAACAGATCACACTTACGTCGGCCTGACCAAGCAATTTGCACACTTGGTGCTGTTACAGAAAATATGTGGAGCTGATGCCATTCACGGGCATATGGCTGAATTCTAGCTAAGGGACTTTCCATATAGTCTAAAAACACACGCTTTATTTCTGAAAATTATGTCAGGACTGTCTGAATATCTTGAAATTTTAACCAAGCCCCATTAGAAAAGCAGGTCAGAAATTCGGCCCAGGATGTAGAAAATAGTCCCCAAAAATTTCTAAAATTTCCTAAATTCCTAAACTCGATGCAAAAATTTTGGGACTGGTTATGGCCTCTAAGAATATTCCAAGCACCGTTATATAGTCTTTAAGAAACAGAAATAATAATACAAAGTAAAGGAAAATTTTCCTGCCTCTTAGAGTTTGACAAGCGGGTATTTGGTGTCCCACTTGTAGCTCTCGTCAAGGCGTAAGAACAACTTTACCTCTTGGTCGAAAGGAGTGCGGACCACTTTAAGAATCAGCGATAGATAAGAGAAAAACTAAAAAATTTTGGGTTTTAGCATATTTTACACAGTCATCGGTGAAATCACGTGTTTTTGGTGCTCCTGGTAGCCCTCGTCGCGTAGAGCCTTTCGATGTTTATCCGATAATCAAACGGTTGAAGCTTCGGGAATCGAAAAAACTAAAAGAATAAAAGTAAAAAAAACTCTCTGGCAGCCGTTCTCCAGTTAGGCGGGCCGCCCCTTGCCATTCATTTGATGTTTGTCCTTTTTTTTTTTTTTTTTTGGTGCTTTATGTGGGACCCGTATCTTTTTCTTTCTTTGTGTGGTTTCAACCTAAACAATTTATTTTGTCTGGGTTTCAATTTTCTTTATCCTAATTAAAATATTCTTTATATTTGTCATTTTTCGAATTTTTAAATCCGTTTAGTTTCACTTTAAACGATACTTTGAAGAATGGTAAATATTAGGCGTGCCAGAGTTAACGAAACTTTGCAGGTCCTTTAGATTTGTGAGAACCGAACTTAACGGCCTTGGTCCTTGGTAAGTAGAGATCTAGAGAATTTTCGAAGACTTCCACGAAAAGATTATGGCAATTCATTATTATTATTTTACTATTTAAACTTTCATTAATTATACTTCACCCCTTGACTTTCCTTAATTGCAAATCGACTTTTGAAATTCCTACTATAGCCCATCTCACAACTTGATATGTCTTACATATCCTTTTGCTAAATGACAATTGTACCCTTGTTTTAAGTACCAAATTAGGGTTCCAAAATTTATAATTTCCTAATTTCATCTCTGAAAATACTTCTGATCTTGACACTTGAGGTACTCTTATACACCCACGGTATCGTATGCTGTACACTCTCTCGGAGACGGGGTGTTACAAAATCTCCTCTTAGGGAACATTGGGTCCTCAGAAATGAATGCATTAAGCTCGAAAGCGAAAATACCTCATCGGAAAATAGAGGTGAAGTGCGACGCATCGAGCCTCACAGCTCCCACAGTAACGCCTCTCTCCTTGATTCTTCAAGACTTTAACTTCGTGGAATCGCACAGCTGCAACACTGTTCCTTGCGATCTACAATGCACCCGGTATCTCCTCATAAGTCAGGTACTGCTATGCAGCAGGCACTCTCTCAATACATTTGAAGGATGCGGGATATATTTCCTCGAACATCGATACATGGAATGTATCATGAATCATGATAACTCTGGGGGTAACTTCAACTTGTAAGCTACTGGCCTTACTTTGCTCATAATCTCATAAGGTCCTATAAATCTTGAGTGACGCCTCGTTTCCTGATGCAAACACCCTTCAGGTGGAAATCTTCAAAAAAGACTTGGTCACTATCTTGGTGTAAGTCTCTCTGACGATTATCCATAACTTTTAAATGCATCTTTGCTATCTTCAAGTTATCCATGAGCGACTTTCACTTTCTCTGAGTGATCTGTACTAGTTCGGGGCTGGTCTTCTCTTACCAACCTCGTCGGCCTGGTGGAGTTACATTTCCTACCATCTGGCGTAGAATGGGCCATGTCTATGCGGCGTGGCGTGTTGTGTGAGCTCCGTGAGTCTTGAGTGAGTATCCCGACTTCCTTTGAATTCCGGCTTCTGAGCTCAGCATATCCTGCTACGTCTGAATAGTCCTCTACGTGACCGTAGTCGAGGATGAAATGTTGTCTTGAAATGAAGCGTACCTAAGCGTTTGCAAACTAGGCGAACTTCAGATGTGAACACGGGTTCGATGCGAAACTATCAGTGGAACCCATGAAGTCTCACTATCCGTCACATACAATTGGGCCAACACCAGTGAATCCTCGATATTAGCGGTAAATGATCGATTTCGTGTCGATCAACTATCACCCATATAGCATCATGTTTTCTGCAGTGCACGTGGAAGACCTGTGCAAAAATCCGTATTAATATTTTTCCCATTCCACACCTTTGGAATAGGGTACTTTGTATCTTCCTGCGAATTTTGATGCTCTGCCTTCACCTGTTGACAGGTTAGGCACCTAGAAACTTGGTTCGTCTCTTTCTTCGTCCCATTCCACAGTAATGTTCTTTGAAGTTCTATACATCTTGAGTCTTACCCAGATGCATAACGCTCTGAATGAATGTGCTTCCTCCATAATGTCTCTTCGGGTTAATATACTACAGCACCTTATTCTGTCTTTGCTATCATGCCATCATCTCTAATTTGAAACTACCTTTCTTTCCTTTCTATCTCTTCCTTATCAACTGAAGCCATCTTCTTTGCCTCGAGGTTTAACTCTTTTTGGTGAAATATGTTGAAGACTCTTATGATGTAAGATCTACAAGGAACACCATATAAGTAATGTCTCCATATTTTTTTGGGAACGAAACACATTCTTTATGGCTCCCAAGTGGAGTGTGTAGGGTGGTCTCATCATGCTTCTTTAGTACAAATGCAGAGGCATATGCAATCACCTATCGTGCATCAAAACACGACCAAGGCCTTGCTGGAAGCATCATAAACCCTGAGCCCATCTCCCATTGGGTAGGGCTGAAAGCGGGCGAAGTCAATCTGCCAGCTCTTGAAGCTCTTTGGCGGGCATCTACCCGATCATGCAAACATCTTTCATGTCGGCAGTCGGTGTTTGTATCTTGGAGAACCCTGACAAACTTCTGCAATATCTGCTAAACGAAACCGACCTTTGACATTCTTTAGGCGGTTTCCTAATTTACCACGGCTTACATTTTCGGGGATCCTCACCCTGAATTTGAATCACATGACTTAGGAATGCCACCTTATCGGCTTAGCCCGACACTTACTCAACTTGGCATGTGATGCCACATGGAGTCTGGCTTACAATCCTCGAGTGCTCACGAGATGTTTCTCTGACACCCGAATACACTAGAATATCATCAAATAAAGACTATGTGAACCTATCGAAATACATTTGGAATACCGGGTTAAATCGAATCCATGCACTTATTCTTAGGAGCATTAGTAAACTAACGGCATCTGAAACTCATAATATCGTAGCGTGTCTGAATGCGTCTTAGGAACATCACTCTCTGCACCCTCAGCGATATCCAGGCCTCCAAGTCTATCTTGGAGTACACTGCAGACTGAGTTGATCGAATAACTCATCGATCTAAGGGTGGATGCCCGATTGCGGATGGTAACTTTGTTCGACTGCTGTAAATCACTATGCACAATAGCAAACTCCATCTTTCTTTTTCACGAGGCTGGAGCTCCCATGGGGATATGCTCGGTCGAATGAATCCTTACTTAACAATTCTTCTGCTTGGGCCTTAAGCTCCCTTAGCTCTGCGGAGCCATCACATAAGGAGGGAATGGAAATGGAGAACAGTCCGGAGATCAATCAATGGTGAGCTCATCTCTCTTTGGAGGAAATCTGCTGATATCATTTGGGAATACATCAGGGGAACTCTCATTTCTTGGAACCTCATCCACGGAGGTCCTCCTTTCACAGTTTCCACCACATAAGCTAGATAACCACAGCGACCTTTAAGCGGCATTCTGTCTTTATCATGGCGGAGAATCATACAAGAAAGATAACTCTCAGTAATCCTCCCAGACACCTCAATTTCCACAGCCTGTGACTTTACTTCCTTTTATAACAATCTAATGTGGCTCGCAGACGAGACGGCCCGATCCATCTTAGAGAACCACATCGAAGTCCCTCATATCTAAAGCTACGGATCATTTGGGAACTCACGTCCCTCCCGTCGAAACTCTACTATCTCGGCTGCTACGTGCGATGAGATCTCGGCCCGGGAGGAAACTCTCCCGACCCTCTAATGGTTGGGTGCTCTATCGGAACTTGATCTAAGGAATGGCTTAGAATGCAAATGAATCACGTGGCTCACAGATTACACTAAGGTATGTGTGATGAGGATAGAGAAATAATACCGGTGACCACGTCTGGGTACATCTTTGCATCTTAACGAGTCCACGACATACTGCGGCTTTGAGGTCAGAATACAATCTGTATCATGGGGCTTTGCCTCTGCACCTCTACCACGGCCACCTACGCTTTCTTCTTGTGCTGGCCCCTCTGCTTGAAACCTCTCCTCGGCGACCCACGTATGCTCGTCTGCAGTGCAGGGTAATTTGGGCGGCTGCAGTGTCTCACTTAATCATTTGAGGCACTCCCACACCCAATGTAATGGCCTTCCGGCCACAGTGGAAGCTCTGTCTTGAATCTCCTACACTCCCCATGGTGTCGGCTTCTGACACATCTTGAGCCTCTGGGAGGAATACTCTGGGGTGCCCTTTGCTTTAGCAATGGGGCCTCAAGCGATCCTGACTGAGATGGCTCCTCGACACACCTCGGCCTCTATAGCCTTTGCCCTTGTTCCTCTTTGCATTTGTGCGTCACGAGCTTTGTTGGGAAGTGCACGGTGCACTCTACTCTTACTCACGCCTACTCGATACATAGCTGTAATTTGCTAGCTCCGACTCTGGGCGGCCTGCAACAAGTCCACGAGAATCTATTACGAGGAACCACTAATAAATGCACTCTGATCTTGTGCTGTAGTCCTGATAAAAACCTTTTACACTTTAAGACTTCATCCGCTTGAATATAGGAGACAATCTAACTAATTAGAACTTCTTCTCCATGTTCGACAGCGACATGTTCTTACGTTCTGGCAGAAGAACTTCCTCGGTGCAGAATCCTTATTACTCGAGAAAGAATGCGTCGGTGAATTCTTCTTGAAATTGGTCCCCATGATATGCCATCAGTGCCACCTCTATCTGATATCCGCAATCCTTAGCCTGTCTTCCATCAGGCCCGGAAAACAAGACTCTTTGCTCATCAGTGCGACCCGTAACTCCATATACTTTGTTTACTACATCTAGCCATAACGAGCGCTACGGGTCACCACTTCTTGAGTCATATGGCTTGCGCCAGTTCTGTACTCTCTCTATTGACCTCCCCGGTTCTTCGGAGGCCTCTCTAGGTTGCGGGGTGGAGGTTGCGGCTGTGACCCAGTGTATGGCTGCTCTGTGCAAATCTATGCCACCTTTCTGCCCGCAGTAAACAATCCACAGCAGGCTCCTGAGGTGGCTTGGGATGGTCCCGATGCGACCCTCACCCCTGGCGGAGGTTGATTCATAGGGCGGTAGTGGAATAACTCGTGCTCATCTCTCGGAGTACTTCGGGGACGCTCGGTTTTTCTTCTTGCAACTACTCTCCCCAGAAGACTATACGTCCTCTTTGCGTATAGTCTTTGTAATTACCAAAAATCATGGATTTAATACTTTGACTCACTTCATATGTATGTACTTTAAGTTTGAACATGCATGGTTGCCAATACTTATGCTCACGATACCACTAACTAGGTATTGTCGTCTCTCCTCAGTCCTAGGTTGTTATGTACGACCTGCTCACGATACACCTTGACACACCCCACCCCGCTCGGTGGCGGAGTCTTGAGCCCTCCAAATCGTAGTTACCTCTAACATTGAAACTCTGGCAAGCGTGTTGCGCTAGAAACCTCTATAAAAATTTTCTTTTCTAAACTTATAAAATTTCGACATAACTTGTGCATATAGGACATGTCCCAATCCACGTATACATTCAATTTACTATCCCAATATGGCGGCCCGAGCGTAACATTCTCCGCAAAGCTACTACATGTACATACATATGTTCCATTATACAAGTTAAAGTAATTTTCTTGCACAATATTATTAATTCTGACAGCGATATAAATCGGAGAATCTGTCTGCTCGGCGTCTTGCGTACTTGTACTGGAAAGTAGTTTTTAAATCTAAAATAATGAGCTAAGCGAGCTCGGTGAGTGTATGCTATAAACGTTTTGCTTTTAAGCTTATAAATGTAAAGCTCTCTTTTACAATTATTTTCCAGAAAGCTTTTCTTTGCTTTTCAAGTTTCTAAAACTTTATTTGCTTGCTTGCTTTTGTACTTGCTTTTAAAAGTTTCAAAACTTTTCTTTTACTTGTTTAACTTTGCTTTGCTTTTCTTTAAGGCTTATAAACTCTTATTGTTTGCTTGCTTAGAAGTTTATAAAACTTCTCAAAATTTCTTTGCTTACTTTCTTTATCTTGTTTGAAAAGTTTCTTAAAACCTTTCAAACCTTTGCTTTAAAAAGTTTCTCAAAAGCTTTTTTCATAAAAGCGAGACACGGGCTCAATGGCGTTCTTTGAAAATAAGCGGGAACTGGAAATCAGTGGTTTGCTTTAAAATCCCACGGGGGCGGGCTCAGCCGTCATTTGAAATCTAAGCGGGAGCTTGGCTCGGCAGTTTGCTTTAAACTCTCACGGAAGCTTTGGCGGCCAGGGACGATGGTTGATTTTTCAAGCGTATATTATGCTCGCCAAAACATCGATACGCGGAGCTGTTACTAGCACTACTGACCTGCTGAGTGAACACGGAAGCACAGGCGGCAGTGCGGTGGAAGGACTGTGTCGCATCACCTTTTTTCCGGTGAATATGGTGGAATTGACTGGGTGCGCCATCACCATAATAATAGTTAAACTCATAACCTTATACTCTGTCGTGCCACGGTCTCCTTTAAATGCATGATGTATATCCTCGTTTGGAGCAGGCAAAACTAAATGCATGTATGAGAGATCTGGCTGCCACGGGTGCGCGTGCGAATACCTCTGACCAGGTTTGCTTGCTTAGGAAGCTAGGGAAGGCACATTTTTCTAAACTTTCTTTGCTTGCTTGCTTTTGAAAAATGGTTTTACGCTGAAACCATTTACTTGCTTTGCTTGAAAAATGGTTTAATTATTCAAAGCCATTTTGCCTTTGCTTTGCTTAAGTATGGTTTACAATTTAGAACTTGATGCCTTTCAAAAATGGTTTAACTCAAAACCATTTGCTTGCTTTAATTCATTACTTGCTTCTTGAAAATAGTTTGCATTCAAAACCGTGAAATACGATTAAGCGATTTATAATAATAATAATAATACGCTGAAGTATTTGGGAAAATGAGTTAGAACACTTCGCCTCTTGCTTGCTAAGCGAACGCAGTTCCACAACTTTGTCTTTGCTTTTAGCCTACACACTTGATGTATTCGTCTACTGCGTCAGTATGGCCAAAGCAATTCTTAGCTTGGTGCTACAAATTAAAATTCGAGAAAAATATGTTGAATTTGAAATGCCATTCACGGGCATATGGCTGGGTGAACTAAGGACTTTCCATATGGTCTGAAACACTGAAAACATTTTACGAAAGAAATTATGTGGGATTGTCCCGAATAAAATCTGAAATTTTAACCAAAAGCTGTCCCAGAAAACGATCTGAAGTCGGCCGGGCGATAAATAGTCAAAATTTCCTAAAATTTCCTAAAAATTCCTAAACTCAGTCTAAAAATTTTGGGACTGAATTTGTAATCTAAGAATATTCAAGCCATTGCCTGTAGTCTTTGGGGCTTAGAAATAATACAAGTAGGAAAATTTCCTACCTCTTGAGTTTAATGGCTTGAATTTTTGGTGTCCCACGCGTAGCTCTCGTCGCGTAGAGCAACTTTGACTCTTGAATTAGAAAGTGCGGACCATGGAATGTGGCGATGATGCGAGAAAAACTAAAAATTTGGGTTTCGCATATTTACCTGAATTCTCGGTGAAATCTGTTTTGGTACTCACGCGTGTACCTCGTCGCGTAGAGCGCTTTTCGTGTTCATCAGAGCCCGATCAGACGGTTAGAAACTTCGAGGAATACGAGAAAGAAAACTAAAAAGAATAAAAAGTAAAAAACTCTCTCATAACCGTTCTCCCGATTAAGCCTTTTGCCATTCATTGATGTTTGTCCTTTTTTTTTTTAATTTCTTTATGTGGGACCCCATATCCTTTTTCTTTCTTTATGCGTCGTTTCAACCGAAACAATTTATTTTGTCCGTTTCAATTTTCTTTATCCTAATTAAATCATTCTTCTTTATTTGTCATTTTTTAAATTTTTAAAAATCAGTTTTAGAGTTTCACTTTAAACGTAGCTGAAGATAGGTAAAATATTCGAAGCGTGCCCCGGAATTGAAAACTTTCCTAGATCCTTGGAATTCCTTGAGCGAACTTAACGGCGCGGTCGCGTTTCGTCATGTCGAGATCTAGAAATTTCGAAGACTACTGAAAAATTATGGCAATTATTTATTATTATTTTACTAAACTTTCATTAATTATATTTCACCCTTCAGCTTTCCTTAATTGCAAATCGACTTTTGAAATTCCCTCTTATGGCCATCTCTAACTTAATTATGTCTTACATATCCTTTTGCTAAATGACAATTGTGCCCTTGTTTAAGTACGAATTAGGGTTTAAAATTTATAATTTCTAATTTCATCTCCAAAAAATACTCTGATGTGACACTTGGTGCTCTTATACGCCTGATATCATGTCTTTGTACACTCTCTCGGACGGGGTGTTCTGACCCCCTTTGCAACGCATTAGAGGAAAGAAGAAGGCATCTCGGCAGCGAGCATTCTTGAGGTTTTAAGGCAAGTGAAGGTTAACATACCTTTCTTGGACCTAATCAAGTTCTGCTTATGCAAAATTTTGAGAAAGATCTTTGCGATCAAGAAGAGAATTAGGCATTGAGAAGAAAGCATTTCTCCACTTGAACATGTCAGTGCCATAATTCAAAACAAATACCTACATTAGAAATCTGAGATCTGGTTCTCCCACAATACGATCCAATATTGAGTGGGGGTGCATAAATAAGGCATTGCTTTAGATTTAGGAGCAGTGTGAATCTTATGCCATTTCGGTATACATGCGATTAGAGTGCAGAGTGAGCTTAAACCTACATAAATCACACTCTCATTAGTAGATAGATGGATTGAAAATCCTAAGGGGATGGTTGAGAATGTCTGGTTAAGATAGACAAATTCTACCCGGTAGATTTTGTGGTATGACAGACAATTGCTGGTAGACGATCATGTGCCAGTCTTGGGAGGCCGTTTACGGCCCGCGCGATCACGATCATCAATTGCGGGAATGAGTCATGCCAGCTTTTGTTATTTATGACTATGGGTTGAATATCTTTCATTTGAACATAAACATGAGTTGCTAGAAAGTGAAAATCAAATTTCCAATGAGGTTGTTTCGGTTGATCGTGTCTTGGTACCAAAAAGGTGCTGCTAAGGAAAGCAGTAATCGACCTTGGAGATAAAGAAAAGGGTGGTCTTCGCGACATCGCAGCTTGACAAAGCCAATTGCTCGAATTCATGACCATCCACTTTGAGGCGATCAACAATTGGGCACTGACATCTGGGCGAGCGGAGCCCTTTGCGTGAAGTGAGAGATCATTCTCCTTGACCCCACTTAGTATTCTTTGAACTGAGCGGTTCGGTGTTTCTAAAAAAAAAAAAAAAAAAAAAACTGGGATTGCGGTTCCACCAATTTTAATTTTTGTCTTATATTAGTTAATTAATTAGTCTTAATAATTTTTAAACAGAAATTTTAATTTAGCAATTTTCCTTTCATTATAATTTAGTTTGTATATGAAAATAGTATGTTTAAATATTAATCATAGTATTATAGTAAATTTGCTAATAATAATTTTAGTTATATTATTATTTAATATTAGTAATTAATTTTAAGTTTTGAATGCGAAAGTCCATGCGGGCAAAATTTATTGGGGTAGCGAAAGAAGTGACCCTTAATTTAGAGGATGTCTATTTAAGCACGGAGGGGTTAGCGAATCACAATTTCACTTTCTCTCCCACTCGATGCCACGAGCTCCCCCTTTGCGATCGGGCGTTTTCCTCTGCGCTGACCGTGCCTGCATCAACCTTTGCCGTGGCCGGTATCGGTGCCCGACCATCGCGGCGAAGTAGTCCTGGCGTTCGACCCGGTGTAGTTCGGCTGATGGTGCCTCGGCGGTGAGCCCACTCCACAGCCTTCATCGCTGGGGCGAGTCCTTTGCATCGGCCAGAGCCTCCGCGGTCGGCTGCGACGGTGCCCAGTAACCGCCACAGCGCCTTGAAGCTGGCCCGATCCTTTGCCGTAACCACAGTTCGATACGGTACCGCGTCCTTGGTATTCTATTGAGCACAATTATCTTGTTCGGGAGCGCGAATTGATTTGATCGTGAGCACAGGTCGATGAGAATTGATGAAGAAAGTCCAGACCTTCGAGAGAGATTGAGGTATTGAAGAGCTTAGATCGAGAGGTGCAGGACCCAGCTACATATTCGGTAGTCTCACGCATTCAGGTTATTTTATATCTCGAGATAATTAAATCAGAGGTGGGTCGATGCTCGGCTTTCGGTGAGTTTAACGCTGAGCAGTCGGCAGAGTACCGGCAAAACCATCACGTCCCCGTGGTACTGACGAGCCTCGGGATTCGAGCTACGAGCGGATGAGCCGGAGCTACATCCCGGTACCTCAGAGGAGAGCTAGGAGGCGACCTTCAGCGGGCATGGCTGGACTTGACGAGTCATCATCTTCTCGTACGCCGCCATCACCGGTCGCATCGGTGAGCGACACCTTCTCGGCTATCTTAGGCCTCGCGGTCGGGAGGCACATGTTCGTAGGACGTTCAGGAATGCGAGAGATCGTGGCCAGGCCATTTCGGTGGTTCTCTGACGTTCTGGGCGATAGCGGGCCCGAATGCAGTCGATACGATTGATCGAGAGGTATTCGCTCCTCCCATTTATGACTCGAGACCGGTTACTGCGAGAGTGGTCAGGCGGTTCTACCACTCCATGACCTCTCGGGATCACGGATGGTCCTTTGAGATCCATTTCGATATAGATATTGTGAGTGTACTCTGATCCGGCGATTCTGCGGCAGAGTGCGCGCTATCTGCCGCGCTAATCGCGAGGTTATAGGGTGAGCCCACCCTAAGCCAGGCGATGGTTGAAACGCGGCGAGGATGCTACGGTAGTCGATCCTTGTCGGAGGCGACTTAGCTAATATGCTGATCATCGACCATCTATTTGCTTTGCTTATTCCCTCTGCGGCATTATGTGCGAGGAGGGGGGCTATCTTGGAGGCATTATCTGGGATCTCGGGCAATTTACGGGTTTGCAGCCCATCCGTGAGCGATGACCGCTCTTACGGTTGAGAGAAGGTCATAGGAAGACCTACGCCTGGCGAAGAAGCATACCAACTAACCTCCTGAGGCTTCTTTCTATGTTCTTTGCGGATGGGATTTCCCGGGAGGGCACAGGATAGAATGCGACAGAGATGCCCCTACATGTGTAGGTGGGCCAGGGTTGTGACTATGCGGAGTCCATTTCCATATACGCCAGCGAGACCGGGAGAATGCTTGGGTGAGGAGAGGGTGAGGATACTACAGAGATGATCCTTTGCTCTGCACCAGTGCAGAGGCCTCCACTCTGTTGGATCGTTCCACCTCCATCTCCTCCACCTTGTTATTTGCGGCCTACGAGATACTCCCGGGCGCTTCACATTATTTTCGATCCGGGTATACATGTCCTTCGAGGAGATGGCGGAGTGATGGATGCGATCTACGTGCCGGCCACTCGGCGGCCGGCGTGCGACACGTGACGAGATTGGCTCGTGAGGCCACTTTGGGGCGGTGCATTCCATGCTTCACGAGATCATGACCCACGGGTCTTCCTCATGAACCTACCCAGAGAGGAGCACGCCAGCGATGCGGCCTCATTTAGATATCCTGGCGGCGGTAACGGTAGCTTAACCACCACCACGGCGGTGAGGTGGTTAGGTCTCTTACGATTTATGTATAGTTTCGGCTTTATCAGCGCCTGCTAATTTTGATTATGATTTTTGTATTAGCCATAGTAGAGCGTGATATGTTTTTTCAAATAACTTTGGTATGCGTGTGATGGCCATTTATTTATATCAACTACTCAGATTATATATATATATATTGACTTTGCATATTGTGTTCTTGTGTCCCTATGTACAAGTATGTGTTTTCTTCAACTACATAATTAAGTACTTGGAATTGAACAATAAATTGCTAAATTGAGCAATTGAATTACTTTAAATTGGATAATTGAATCATCATATTTGTCACTATGTAGAACAAATGCCATGCTTGAAACAATTTGTGTTCGATCCTTGTTCCAGCATGCTCAACACATTCCCCCTTTATGCTATTTCACACCTTGCCTCTAGATTGCTTCAATAGGTTGTATTGTATGCCTCCTTCCCGCTTTGCAAAGCCGGCCTTAGGTATGTTGGCTACTGGGATAGTTTTGAGTTACTACGTTTGAACCAATGTTGTCTTCGAAAAGGAAAAGAAAGAAAAGCGAGGAAAGAAAGAAAAGAAAGAAGAAAAGAAAAATAAAGTCGTGAAATCTTGGCACGAAACAGAACACTTGATAGGGGTGTATAAGCCGGCTTTGAAACGATGCTAGCCTTAGTGAGTGGGAATCATCGATTTAGTGTTCGATTACATGGGTGGATGGAGTGAAGTTTAATGACTTGTGGATGCTTAATTTTTAGAAGTCATTCGGGTAGGAGTGGCGCTTTAGAGTTAGTGGTCATTGATCGCTGGCTTGATGCCACTAAGCCTTAGTGGTTGGGAGTGCGTGGTGGACCAGTTGCATGGGACTTTGGTGAGAGTCGGATTTTAAGCATTACCGCCCTACGATGTAGATGAATAAAGAAAAAGGGTGTAGTAGCCCTATCTGGGTTGACAACTTAAGGCCATGTCAGTGCTAAGGTTGGGGGAGGTGGTAATTTTGCGGGTTTGTGGCTTAATCAGTTCTGAAAGAACCGTGGTAGACTTAGGTGCAAATCAGTTGAAAATCATGGAAACTTGATGTTGTTCTAAAAATTGTTCTCTTATGGTTTTTATTGCTTGTATATAGGTTTTTCAAATCTTGATTTCAGTGTTCACTTTAAGTAATGTTAGTTTGGCCCAATATAGTCTGATAACCTTTGAAACCTGACCTTTTTGAAAATCACCACATGCATCTCAATTCTTATTTTGCATTGCTAAGGGACTAGCAACGTTTCGGTTGGGGGTGTGATTAACCGAAAGTGCAATTTTGAATTTATATTAGATGGGTTTGAGTACTTTTTGATCATTAAATCATGTCATATATCCCGATTGAAGTGTTCGTATTATCTTAGTAGCACTTATGCCATTGGAGCATGTTTTGGTTGTTTTGTAGGTATTTATGCACTTGAAGCCCCGGCCTCAATGCAAATGATGATGATCATGGTCGGGTAGTCTCGACCATCGACGAGCCAATCAATGGGAAAACAAAAAGAAAAAGTGGAAATGAGGTCTGAGTTGAAGGCGGGACGAGAAGGCATGCGAGAACAGCAAAACAGGAATTTTAAACGCTTTGTTAAGCAATCAATTCGCAATCTAGCGAATTTCGCAAGCTAGCCATGGCAGTTCGCAATCTCGGCACAAATTCTTGAAGTCGCCTTGACTTGCAGCGTGGGTTGCGAGGAATTAAACTTCTCTGTTTCACTGGCTTAGCGAGAAGATTTCGCTAGCTAACGAAATTCGACCTTCTTAAATTAAGCTAAACACTCGCAAGTCGCTAGACCATTGAGTCGCTAAACACTTGCCAAATTCGCTAATTAGCGAAATTCTCACTGTCGCGAAATTTGCGGGCCTGGAATCTTTGTGTAATTAATGCATAGCCTTCGAGCTTGGTTTGTGCCCGATTGTCCTATAATAACTAGCCTAGTTATTAGGGTTTGGTAATTTCATGCCTTGAGGAGGCTATGTATAAGCCCCTCTTGTTTGTAGCCTGGTGGAGAATTGGAGGAACAATTGGGAGAAAGATATTTGTAAGTTTTTATTTTTGTAAATAGATTTTTATTTTAAGTTTGCTTTTATTTTCTCTCTTTCTCTCTCTTCTTTCTCTCTTCTTTCTTTCACTTTCCCGGCTGCAAACACCCCTCTTGAGGATGACAACTCAGGAGTGCTTGGCTAAGCCTCACTTCAGCTGAAAGAGGAAGGAAGCTAACTAGTGGTGGGGTTAAGCATGTTGTCCTCTTATGTAAAAGTCACCCCAGGTAGTGTATTTATGGCCCTTATTTTCAAGTCGGTTGCATAACATGGGATGTTATTGTCTTAGCCAATACTCTCCATCTTTTGAATCCAGTGCCCAGTGAATCTTTTGTGGCTCTTTAGATGGTCCTTACTTGCCTCACGGTAACATTTACATGTTAGGGTTCTTAGTGAGGTTAAATAACATTGACTTTTATTGTTTTACAGCGATACTCTCCATACTTTAGGTTCCAGTGCTCGAAAGGGTGAGAGATGCCTTGTGATTCTTTAGATGGTCTTTACTAGCCTCGTATACTCTCTCCCATACTTTTGGGGGTTCGTGCTTTCGGGTGAGAGATCTTATTTGTGATTCTTTAGATGGTCTTTACTAGCCTTAGAAAAATGATAAGAATGTTGGGTTTAAACAAAGGGGCCATAAGCACATCTGTGTTGACTGCGCAGGAGGATAAAACTTGAGGACTATGTGTTTGCTGGCTTGTCCAGGATTGGTGACCTAAATCTTCAAAAGTTTAATTTCTTCACTTTAAATTTCGGTTTACCATTTAGTTTAATTCCGGTTTAAACCATTCTGACTTTGACACAAATCGAGATCGAATAAGCCTTCATGCAATGCGAACCATTTTTTAGGAAGAAAACCCATCCACAGGTGTTCGTCCCCAGATCCTTATCTTTGCGGTAACTTGACTACGGCGGTAGAACAGGTATATAAATATTGTTGATTATTTCGGCTTTCACGTGGCGCAGAATCACCCGGGGTGAAAGTCCCAAATGTTCACGGTTGAACATGAATCCAAGCGATGTAAGTTCGTGAAAATGTTGAAAAGCGTGCGGCGTCTGCTGGTGTAGCTTAGAAAATCCGTGGCCCACAAAGAAAGGAAAGAATTTGATAATTAAATTGGAGGGTCTCGATGGTTTAGTCATGGTGTGTGACTGGTTTTTTATTAGCGCTTGGAATTCCCGGTGTGAAGTCGGTAAGGACTTGGGTCGTTAGCGTGAGGGGTTGCATCTCATGCATGATATAAACATTTCATATAATAGTAAATAGTATGGAATGTGATTGATTGTTTATATATGCCATTACGCCTCATTTAGGTGGGGGAGGTAACCTTGTAGGAAAAACTTTCTCTTGGGCTTAGCTCACCCGTCGTGGGACCCCTTTCGGTACCGAGACTGTATCGAGAGACGGCACTTTCGGTGGGGTGGCTTTTGAGGAAGAAAGCCGAAATGTGGCTTTGAGTAAATATTTTTGTAAATATGTATAAATCTTTTGTAAAACATGCATGGAAACTATAAGAAGATAGTTGATTATTTCCTGATGCGTATGGATGTATGGGCCCATGTGGCCCATTTCTTCATGTATTGTGTCTCGTGACTTTCTGAGAGCCGTAAATTTCGCGGTTGACGGTAGTCAACAGACCTCGGAACAGGCGTCACATATTGAATGAGTATTTTAGAAATTTTATTCTATATGTCTTTTTGAATTGAGATTCTATTTTGTATAGTTCTTTTATGTTTTTGTTTTGGCGTTTCCCGATTTTGATGTCTTGTTCCCAATCTTCTATAAGCTTGAGACAATTTGTTTTCAAATTGTTGGGTATTTCTTGTTGTCTAAGATGTTCATCGATCATGTATGAACAAGTATTTGAACTAGTACTACAAATTTTTGATAAAATTTGACATTATACCGCTTTCTACAATGGTGGGGATTCCTAACGCCCAGAGGGACTCACGGGACCTGCCCATCCCTGAGGGCTTTACGGTGACCACGGATACTGCGGTGACGACACTAGCGTGGGGAATCACCGATTATTTTGAAGAGTATAAATAAATTGTCGAAATTTGGCAGGTACTAGTTCAAATACTAGTTCATCCGAGATTGATGAACATCTTGAACCAAAAATCTGAGAAAATACCTAACAATTTGAAAACAAAATTGTCTGTTTCTATAAAAGATTAGGAACGATTACATCAAGTGGAAATTCCCAAGAAACAAAACATAAAGAGAACTATACAAAATAAGACTTTTGAATTAGATTATAGAATAAAAATTTCGGAAAATACTCATTCAATAGGATCTGAAACATAAACTATTGAACTTCTAGATCTTAAGGATCTAGAACAACTACAAAAAGAAAAGTTCAAAATTCTACATATAGGAGCCATTCAAGTAGCAGCCAAACCTTTAGCAGTTAGGGTTGAATTGAAACTGTATGTCTTCGTGATGCAAGACATAATCAATTTAAAGATTCCCTGTTAGGGTTAATGCAAGCAAATACATCATTTGGACCGGTGTATTTTACTTGTTATCTAAACCTAAGTTGGCTGTATGAATGATAAGAGCATTCGCAAAGCATATACAACGATTGACTCAAAGTATGATATGGGATCCTAGATCTAAGAACATACTTATAGTATACAGAGTATACTATAAAGTAATGACTTTAGTTGTTAATCCAAATTGCCTTTTGTATTCTCCAAAAGATCAAACATTAATTTGGCAAGCAAATGAGAAAAATTCTACAATCATAATTCCAAAAATTTGCTTACAAATTCTACATCTTCTTCCAAAAATTGCTTGCCAAAAATATATATTGCTTCCAAAAATATATATTGCCAAAAATATATATTTTTGTAAGCAAATATATATATTGCTTACAAAAATTTTTGCTTTGCAAAAATTCTACAATAATTATTTCATATTAGATTATAAATTTCATAAATAGAAATATATATTAGTTTAAGGTAAATATCATATAATACTATATTTTTATATAGTATAATAAATTTATAATGTGACTTCTTTTAAAATAATTATATATTAGTTTTTTTTAATTTCACATTAGATGTAAATTTAATAAAATAGAAATATATATTAGTTTAAGGTAAATATCATATAATACTATATTTTTATATAGTATAATACATTTAATATTAATGACTTATTTAAAAAAACTATATATTAGTATTTTTTATATAATTTAACATTAGATTATAAATTTAATAAAATAGAAATATATATTAGTTTAAGGTTAATATCATATAATACTATAGTTTTATTTAGTATAAAAATTTAATATTAATTACTTCTTTAAAATAACTATATATTAGTTTTTATAATTTCACGTGGGATTGTAGAATTTAATAAAATAGAAATATATATTAGTTTGAGTAGAAATCATATAATACCATGTTTTTATATAGTATAATAAATTTAATATTAATGACTTATTTAAAAACTATATATTAGTAATATAATTTCACATTAGGTATAAATTTAATAAAATAAAGAAAAATATATATTAGTTTAAGGTAAATATCATATAATACTATAGTTTTATTTAGTATAGTAAATTTAATAATGTGACTTCTTTAAAATAACTATATATTAGTATTTTTATATAATTTTCACATTAGATTATAAATTTAATAAAATATAAATATATATTAGTTTAGGTAAATATCATATAATACTATAGTTTTATATAATAAATTTAATATTAATGACCTCTTTAAAATAACCATATATTGGTTTTTTTATAATTTCACATTAGATTATAAATTAAATAAAAGAAATATTAGTTTAAGGTAAATATCATATAATATTTATATTTTATATAGTATAATAAATTTAATATTAATGACTTAGTTAAAAAAACTATGTGTTATTTTTATATAATTTCACATTAGATTATAAATTTAATAAAATAGAAATATATATTAGTTTAAGAGTAAATATCATATAATACTATAGTTTTATTTTTGTATAATAAATTTAATATTAATGACACTTCTTTAAAATAACTATATATTAGTATTTTTATATAATTTCATTAGATTATAAATTTAATAAAATATAAATATATATTAGTATAAGGTAAATATCATGCAATCTTATGGTTTTTACTTATAGTATAATAAAGTTAATATTAATGACTTCTTTAAAATAACTATATATTAGTTTTTTTGATATTTCCCATTAGATATAAATTTAATAAAATGAAATATATTAGTTTAAGGTAAGTATCATATAATACTATCATTTATATAGTATAATAAATTTAATATTAATGACCTCTTTAAAACAACTATATTATTTTTTTTATAATTTCACATTAGATTATAAATTTAATAAAATAGAAAATATATATATTAGTTTAAGGTAATATCATATAATACTATAATTTTATATAGTATAATAAATTTAATATTAATGACTTCTTTAAAATAACTATATATTTCTTTTGGTTTTATTAATGCACATTAGATTATAAGTACAATAAATAGAAATATATATTAGTTTAAGAGTAAATATCATATATCTTTTATAATTTTATAGTATAAGAAATTTAATATTAATGACTTCTTTAAGATAACTATATATTTGTTTATTATTTTATTATTTCACATTATATTATAAATTTAATAAAATAGAAATATATATTAGTTTAAGGTAAATATCATATAATACTATAGTTTATATAGTATAATCAATTTAATATTAATGATTTCTTGCTTTAAAATAACTATATATTAGTATTTTTGTAATTCACATTAGATTATAAATTTAATAAAAATAGAAAATCTATATTAGTTTAAGGTAATATCATATAATAATATAGTTTTATATAGTATAATAAATTTAATGAAGTATGCATTATTTAAAATAACTATATATTAGTTTATTTTATAATTTCATATGATACTTTCATATAGAAAAACAATTAGTTAATTTAGTAATAATATATTAATTAATTAAATGTTCATGTTAGTTAATATTTGAATTGAAGTTATATATTAGTTAATATTATGTATGCATAATAATATTTTAATAAATAAATTAATTTTTCATATTAGTTAATATTTTAGATTAAGTTATATAATGAATTAATATTGTGTATATATTAATATATATTATAAATCTGTAATTTTATATGAAAATAAATTCATTTTGAATTGTATAATAATATAGTTCAATTTAATGGGATGGTTGAGTGGAAGCGTATTGGAGGACGAGAGATCGGCATGGAAATATTGCGTAGCATATGGAGGAATAGAATGAGTGCAGTATGTAGTGCGCGGTTTGGGATGAGTGAAAATTTGAAGTCACTACGCTTTAAATGTCACTATGCGTGGATCCCCCTTCCCAATACAAAAAATGTACGAATGTTCCTCCGGAAGTGAAACAACAAATGAGGCAACTTTTAGACCAGAAAAATAGAAAAAAGCAGAAAATGGCGATATAGAATAAGTGTAGTTAAGCTACAGAAACACAAATGGGGGGGATGCGATAGAAATCTCATTGATGATGATGAGGATGAGGAGGAAGAAGAGGAGGATGTATATGTGTCAGGGTGATATGACCCCTAATAGAAGAGCTAATTTTCGAGAAGCGAGGCATGTTTGTGCATCGCTGCGAATGGGCAGATAAGAAAGAAGAAGGATTTGTGAAGGCAAAAGAAAAATGGGTAAATCACTAGAAATTAAATTAATATTTATAAAATAAGCAATTTACTTGAATTTCTAATTGAGATATTGTGAAGCAGGTGGCATGCGTGTAATGACTAATCTAACAAGGCGCATGCAAAGATCTCAAAGTGTGAGACAATAAGATCCATCACCACCTCTTGCTCCATCATTATACAAATCTTCAGCGTCAAGACAAAAGAACATTAAAAATCTTTTCAAGGTGGTTCGATAAAAGAACGATGGTAGACTAATGTTAAATTCTTCATATATGAGAGTGTTGCCTAACAAGCAAACTCTCACCACTTAGGCTATGATTATTGGTGCCTGAAGCTGGTATATGACAATCACTTTTCAGTTTCTAATAAATTATTATCTTATGTTATAATTGAAGAAGCTAGGTGGTGAATTCCATTAATTCTACTTGTAAGCATGGGAATGAACCGCCATCTGATGAAATAAAAAAAAAAAAAAAAACAATACTTGGATATGAATTGTAAAGACATGGAAGATTATGTGAACAGGGAGAAATGGAAGACTTATGGGTGCACGATTATGTGTAATGGAGATAGTGTGGCCGTACGAATCCAGGGGTGTCTGGATTATTTTAGTGCGACACAACGGAAAATCATACATATAGTATCACGAGACGTATACAGTAAATAGCTATGGGCCCATGACGATACTCAAAATAATTATGTCAGCTATATTTTCATAGTTTTCATGCTTGTTCTGGAATTTATACATATTTACAAATATTTTCAAAGCCACATGTTGGCTTTCTTCTCCAAAAAGATACCTCTGCAGTGTCGATGCTCTGAATGGTCCTTGTACACGAAAAGGGTCCCACGGCGGTGAGCAAACCCGGTGAAAATTTTCTCTGAGGTTCTTTCGCTAAATCATGCAATAATAAATAAACAATCAATCACATTCCATACAATTGTTATGATTATATGAAATAATACATATTATGCATGAGATGCGACCCTCATGCTCACGACCCGAGTCTATGAAACTCCCTCACACGGAATGCAGCGTGACTAAAACTGTCACACCATGACTAAACCATTGGACACCCTCGATTTGTTATCAAAACCTGATTTTGATTCTTTTCCTTTATTTTGTGAGCCTTGATTCAGGGTTTACAGTAGGGCGCCATACGCCTTTTTCAGCATTTTCACGAACTTACATCGTCGAGATTCATGTCTAGCAGGTGAGGTAGCAGGTGGGACTTTCACCACAGGGGATCTACCCAAACTTGCTCGTAGCTTGTGTAATTTATTAATTTTGATCCTTTACACCTTTCGTGAATCTCTACCTTGGACTTTGTCCCATTTTTCTGACTCACGACCCATTCACGGCTGCGATGAATAAGCCTTACCACACTACCCACCAGGCCTAACGCGACCAGTGCATATGAAATGCATGATGCATTTTCCTCATGTTATGCATGAATGAACAACACATGAAACATTTACACCATGGACAGTATAATTCATACATATAATTTAGCTCACGTACAAAATATATGCATCAAAAGCTTTGTAATATCACATTTCCACACTTAGCATGTTATTCCAGTAAGCCATAACACCTGACAAGGTCTCAAAAGTAAGACCATTCAAAAGGAACCTCACGGCCTTCGCAACGAGAACCAATCGGTTCCAAGCATCATTATCTGACCACAAACCGCCACACTAGAAAACTTTTGGTTCTTGGTCAAACCACTTTCCTTGTTCACGTTATTTGTGTGAAGCCGATAAATGAGGAAATCACTGCTTTAATTAAAGTTTGGAACTTAATTTACATATTTTCTCATGGCCTCCCTGGCCCCTACCGTATAAAGCCTTTAGGTTAAGTAAACCAAGTAGAAATATCTACCTCTTGGAGTTTGAAGAAACTCCCAAAAACCGGAGTCCACGCGTTGTCCTCTCAGTGTAGAACAACTTCCCTTCTTGTCTCGAAGGAATCCGACGGTTGGATGCTTCTGATAAGAGAGAAAGACACCCAGCTCTGCTCTGCTTAAGCAATAGGCTCTTAGATATTTTCGCACTATTTCTCATGCGTTTGGTCTTTGCTCCTTTGTTTTATTTTTCCTTTTTGCTTTTCTTTTCTTTTTCACTTTTTCTCATCTCATTCACACTTTCATTTCTCTCATTTCTCTTCTTCTTTTTGGTCATTTCTCATCCTTTTTCGAACGCGCTTTGTCAGGTCAAGGGAGAAATTGCCTCCACATTTCCTCGAATTAAAAGGTGTGGCTCTTACTTTCCATATTCTTTTTCTTATTTCTTAGTAACATATCCACCACATGGCTTCATATGGGCCATGGAATTCCTTCCCATGGCTCGTGTGAGCCATTGCTCAAGGAGTGAGCCAGCGTGGCTGTAGAGTGTCGCTCTCTTATGGTGCCATATGGCATCTCCTTACTGCCATGTGTCATCAGGCACGCGTAGCAAGCGTGTAATCCAGAGCCTCGAATCTGCGAAATGATGATGGTAGCTAATTTGTGAGGAGCGATTTCCCAACGGAGAAGTCCCGTTTCATCATCCAAGATCTAGAAAATTCGAATTTTTACCCGAATTTGCGATTTTGCCCACTTTTTGAAAGAAGTGGGGTACTCTCGGGTCTTCTGATAAGACCTGAAATGCTTATTATTAATTCATGGTATATTCGAAAAGGAAACACAATATTCCTCAAGTTAGTTGATACACGAAGCAAAGATAAAACGACAAATACATTTACGGTTTATTGAAGGCGTGATGAGGAAGTTAGTGAAAACAAATGTTGTGCAAATTATTTCGCAATGGCATTTGTAAAGGCGGGGAAAGTTGCTAATGAAAAAAATCTGATTTATGTTGGACTCCATGCGCGACCTGCTGCATTGACTTCATGTTTGAAGACATTGGTAAAATCTTTGTTTCGAGGAATTAATTACCCGATGCATGCGAAATCACCCGACTTCATCTGATCATGGTTGGTTGGTTGAAAATGAGAAAGGTGCGTGGTGGAGATGTGATATGGTCGGGGCAAGATTTGCGACAAGTGCATGTCGCCCTAGAAAGGGTCTTCTAAAAGAGGGCTGATTTGAAGAAGATGTTTATTAGTGATGTGAATGGGCTTCTCACAAAACTTAAATCGATCGACCGTTGGACATGAGGTTGAAGTGCTCATGTTTGATCATACATATTGGGAGAAGGTCTCTAAGCTAGTATCAATCTATGAGGCACTATATACAGTTCTTCGTATTATTGATTTCGAAGTCGTCCCAATAATGCCATTTGTGTATGAGTTGATTTGGGTAATGAAGCAAGTATCTGACTTCAATCATAAGGTGGTCAAAACAATCATCATGCAGATGGATTGGTAATAAGCACTATCATAATCACATTATGTATATTATTTTCCTTTATCTATACTAATTCTAAATCGGCTTTTGTAGCATATTATTTAAATCAAGATTTCAATATAGACTTGGAGTTAGTAGTGACATTGAGTTACTCAGTTTGTTCCTGATATTGCGAATTATCTTCTACTACAGAGGCGCTTGGTAATTTTGGAAATGAATACATCAATAGGTTACAATTCTAATTAGTGATTCAATTTGTTGGTTACACTTACACCTCTTGATTTGACATGTCACATTTTCAATTCACGACATAATGTTTCAAGATGCGAAAGAAGTTCGGTGATAGAAGCAATAGACTAAAGAGATTTAATGGTTCCTGGTTAGTGTTATTTCTCATTAAAACTTTAAAAGTAAAGTCTATTATCATGTTATTTTTAGATTTTGAATGTTACTTATTTTTATTACAGATGAATGGTGGTTCATGTATGGAAACCACACTCCCACATTGAGGAATTTGGCCATTAAGGTTCAACTGTGCATCTTCTTCGATGTGAGAGGGTGGAGCACATTTTCTTTAATACACTTACCAAAACAATCATTGCCTCTAGGCTCCGACAATTAGTTTTTGTTGCCATAACATGAAACTAAAGATATGTGATATGGCAGAATAGATAAAGTTCTTTGAAAGAAATACCTTGATTTGCTGACATTCAGCAGTTTGGTGAAGAAAAAAAATCAATTATTCGATGGGTTTAGATCTCTCCATTTAGATGATGAAGATGAAATCGGGATCCCGCAGTGCTGCATGTTCGGCGGTGTTGATGTTGGCCGTGTTTTTATTTGAAGTTCATAGTGAAAGTTCGGTCGAGACCTGAGAGACTCATTTCAGCCGGCGTACTTTCGACCGACGGTTTCAGTGCTGAACATAGTAGTAGACCCAGTTTTTCCGGTACTTCAACTACAAGCTATGATGGCTCGGGGAGGAGGGACCCGATGATGGAAGTGATGCGGAAATGATGGTTGAGATATTGCGAGATCGACCAAAAATAAGGTAAATATCATTGAATCCGTTCCTTTGGTGAAGATGATTTCACACATGATGCAAGATGAAGACCCTTGGTCTGGGAGAAGTACGGTATTGGAAGAGAAGCCATATAGAGGAGTGGAGCGCGAAGGGATGTCGCATCCATGATGAGGATTCATTATTAGGCTATTTTTAGTGTATGAGCATTGGTACTCAAATAGTGATTCATCGATGGCCGTGACATTTTCCTCCTAACACAATGAGTTATGGTCAGCCTTCTTCAAATCGCCGGCTTCCGTGATGAAGAATATGGAATGATAAATTATCCTCATGCTGAACAAATGCCATTCCATATTCCATATCAAATGCAACAAGGATTTCAAACGAACATGTGGATGAACCCCGAATTTCTTATCCATGGAGAGGTTGTGGGTATAAGTCAAGACATTTATGCATGGCATGTTCGATCTTATAATCAATATTATAGGAACACCATGTCCTGGTATGACTATTGTCTTCACCAAGATGGGATCCCTTCATCAAATGTTGCAATGGAGCCACATCGATCTTCATTTTGGTGGTGAAAGACCATAGCAATGTAATATTAATATTATATTTAATTGTGTCATTTTACACTTTACAAAGCATTTCCATGAATTTCAAAGTATTTTTGTTAATTCGATATATCGATATTCATGTAAAAATAATCGCGATATATCTTGATATATCGATATATCCGATATGATACATTAAATCAGTACGATATATCCGTCAGCGTATTTTAACATGGCAACAACACCTTGAAAACTATCACAGTCCGGACATCAAAAATCGGCCGTACTTTCAAGCCCAGCTAATAGGGCACATATCGGTTCCAACACGGCCAGAAGACGACTCTGCACGTCGACTACCTACTGACCAAGCATTTACGACGAAGCGACCCCCGAAAGCGACCCGGACAACCTAGATGGCGGGCGACCACGGCGAAGAACCACATGGTAAGATGGACTCACGAGTCGAGCTGACCATGGGGTGGAAAAACCGTACATGGAGGAATCGGTCTCACGGTTGGCTGACCTTAGTGGAGACATAGCCACGTAGCCCCAGGACACAGACGACCATAGGTGGAAAAATAATAAACCAAAGTAGGAATAATCCCTACCTCTTGGAGCATACAAGAATCGTTGGAGCCTTATGAAGGTTTCCTAACCTACAACTCTTGATTTTCCCCAAATTTCCTCTTTTGGGATCTTCGGTGAAATCCCTCCTTTTTGGTATGTACGCGAATCCCTCATCGTGCAGACGAACTTTAATTCTTTGTCCGACAGATTCCGACATATGGATCTCTGTAGATTTGAGAAAGAAGCCTTGGAATTCTTTTCTTCTCCTCCCTCCCTCTTCCATTGTCAACACTTGCAGGAAAACCTGATTTTTCTCCCAAATCTTATCCCCTTAGGACTATTTATAGTCCTAGAGGTGTGGCTCACACTGTGCCACATTTCCCCCACTTACTTAAGTATGTTTTGGTTCGTTTTACCCCCGAAACAACTTGACTTCCTCCTGGTTTAAGTTCAAATTATTTCATATGAACTTCATTTAATTTATTTTCCCCCACTTTTAAGATTTTCTCAAAAATCTCGATTTTGGGGTTCGCTCGGTACCTGTCGCCTCGAAATTCATAAAAATCCTACTATCTCAAAATTCAACGAAATTCACTCGGCTAACTAGGTCTTGTGAGTCGACTCTAACAGTGATGTCCATTTCTTCATCTAAGATCTAGAAAATTTCAGATTTGAAAATTGTCTTGATGAGCGATTGCATTTTCCATTTTTAGAAAAATTCAATTTTTCTGGGTTTTACATTATTCCCCCTTAATAGAATTCACTCAGGGAGTCACACACATACTCTAGACACTATCTCTTGTATGATAGTCATTTTAGTGTAATTGAATAAACAACATACCTTCGTTCTCGAGAATAAGAAGGTAAGTGGCACACATCGTGTCCTAAGTGTTCCTATTTTGCCTCCTCCCCGCTCCTCGGTCACCTTTTAACACCTTCATGACCTCCACGGTCTTATTCGTAAAACCTGATCTCGGCTATAGATGCGTCTTGGTCCTTCCTCGAAGGTTCAAGGTATCAGCTTGACAACTGCTAGTCCTTGTGTGAGTCGGAGGCCCAGACATGGTGATATGGACATCTCACGTGAACACGAGGATAAGCTTGGCGGTATTAATCGGTGCGAATCTCACACCCTCTCAAGAATCTCAGACTGTGTATCTTGGTGATAGCTTTACGCCTTGGCGAAGATTAAATATCTTCTCAACGAAAGATTGGTTCTTTGAGCGAAGGGGTCAAAGCTACGTTTGGGCATGTGCGCTGGCGAGCGAGACGGAAAATGGGACTTTAGTGCGCTGGGCGAAGGCTTTAAGCGTGAGGCATTTGAGGAGCTGTGTTAATGACTTTGTTTGGGTTGATCTCATGGCTTTAGTTTGTGATTGTTATTAGCTTAGCAGGAGATGTCATGTGACTTGTTTGAGTGTGTCATTGCTTGGCAAAAGTGACATGCGGATGTCAACCCGTGGTTTTAATATGTTGACATGACGAGTTTATATGTGCAAATGGCCCATGACATGGCTTGATTTATTGAGTGTGCCGCACACTTGGCCGATGTAATTGATATGTTTGGATATTCTATATGAAGTACTCAGCGGTATTAACATGTGATGAATTGTTATGTGTAATGGCCATTACATGGCTTGCTTGTGTGTGTGTCATTGCTTGATCATAGAATGACATTTTCTATGTGAATGTTGATATATGCTTATGTGATATATTGACATGATTGAAATGATGTATGGAAGTCATATGCAGGTAATGTGATTGTCCATGACCGCAGAGTAAAGTAGTGTGGATTAATGTTGTCATAGCATTCATTATCATGTGACATGATATAACATGCAATGGCATATTGCATTGTATATGCATGGGGACATCGCATTAAATGAGTGCGAGATGCATGAAGTAAATGAATCGATGCTGATTTGATATTTGATTAGTGAGCTTGTAAGACCTAAGAAAATTCCAATCTTACGAAAAAAGAGGTAAATAGTCATTCGATAAAAATCCAAAAATTTTTCTAGATGTCGGATGACGAGAAAGCAGGACTTCACCGTGAATCGATCTCGCCAAATCTAGCTACCAGTTGAATTTACATTAAATTTAGGAACATCTAATTGCGTTTTAGAGACCTTAGAGTGTCGGTGTAGTAAAGCGTTTTGAACATGTGATGTGAAAAAGTCACCTACTACATGCTCATCTTGGAAGGCACATGTTGCATGATTAGTGGAAGATGGAGATCGTGCTGGGTGTGCAGTGTCAAAAATCAAGAAAAAATGGACAAGATGGGAATTATGAGAAATGTTATTGAGAATGAGGCAAAATATATGTCTTCTTCTTCATTTTGAGACAAAAACGTGCAGTGGCACGGAGCGGGCAGAATCCGGTGAGTTAGGATTTTGTGATTTTAGAGAAGGAGCTCGCTACTCTCACAGATTTGCGGTCATTGAGCGGAGTCGGTTCTCGGCGGCAAAGCAAAGTCGATCTACGCGAGCTCTGTGGACCTGCAGGTTGGTGAGTTCAACACTCAAGAGGTAGGGATCTTTTCTACTTGTGTTATTCTTTGGCTAAAACCATGTTTATGGTTAGGGATATACGGCTTGATTTGGCGGGTAAATTAGGTCTCGAAAACCTTTGAGCAGAGTTGAGAAAATCCCAAATTTGGGGTGTCAGTGAGCAGTGCCAACTCGGTTTCCTTTGTTCACGTGGGAATAAAATGTTTATGATTTGCTTGAATTATTGAAAATGTGTATTATAAGTGATTCAAAATGGAATTGCTTGTGTTTGCTAGTGTATGTGAGCTAATTTTTGTGTTATTGATGTGTTATGCTTATGATTTATATGAACTAATTGTTAATATATACATGTTAAATATATTAGCATAAATTATT